>APFE031213929.1:101517-114987 GCA_000404065.3 Pinus taeda
ATTAATTCCATGATATATTTAATAAAAACTTTAAGTACTAATAGTATTTCATATTATATATTAATACTATTATATATATTAAGGTTTTTAAGTATTAATATTCTAATATTATTATTAATTCCATTATTTATATAAAGTTTTTTGGATTGTAATTTTAATAATTTCAGGTTATATAATTTTAGGTTATATTTAGATCAAGCTTTAAAATTATTAGGTTATATAAATATTATTGTTATATAGATATTAGGTTTATATTATTAATATTAAGGTTTTATTATCATTAATAATTATGGTTATATTATCATTATTTTATAGATAGTGATTTAGATTTTAGAATTTCAGATTAGGTTGTGTAGATTTTTATTTATTTTGTTCTAGGGATTTTAATATTAATTTAGACTTTATTATATCAAGGTTATATTATCATTAATTTATAGGTATATATTATGTCTTATAGATATTAATAAGTTTAATTCTATTATTAACTCCATGATAGGTATAATAAAATTTTTTAGGTATTAATATTATTATATATTATTACTATTATATATATTAAGTTTTATATTATATTAAGTTTATGATATTAATTTTAATATATATTTTAAGTTTCAGATATTAATATAGTTGTTTAGGTTATTTAAAAGATTCTGTTCTTTAGGTCTTAATTTAAATGATATTAATAAAAATAAAAATAAAAATAAAAATTAATGTTTTATTAATCTCCCTGGCCGACCTGTGCTTCTCCTTCATTATTCTTTCCCTCTTGAGTATTTATCTCCTCCCTCTGGCTCTCCTTTTATCATCTTTATCATCTTTCTCTTTGCCCTGATGATGGATCCCATTTGGGATTCGAAACGTTGGTGTAAAAATCCTCTTACTGTGGAATCTCCGACCAAAGATTCAAAAATCATAAACCACAGATCTCTGAAATCCAATATTTGTCATGTTATCTATATGCTTAATTAATGTGTAACCTATTTTGTCCAAAAAGAAACATTAGCATTCCATGAAAGAGAAGAAATGAACATGTTATGGAAGTGTAGGATAAAATATTATCTAAAACACAAATTATTGAAAATATATTGAAGATGTATTATTGAATGTAGCTTGTAGGCATAGATCCTAACACACTTGCTACTTCTAAGGATGTATTATAAAGTGGAATATGCAAGTGTAGGCTACTTGTACTCTACTCGAGCACAATATTCTCATGTTCATTTCGTTTTTTGTTTGTTTGTTCCATAAATAAACTTGTCCTTTGACTCATCGTGCAAGTGTGCGCTTTTCTCATGTGTTGGAGGTGTTACACTTACACTAAAGGTTCTACACACATGCTCATGTAGATTCACATCCCGCGCCACTCACCCTGATACAATTGTACACATGTACATGCACACTCTCATCCCCCATAACCCACCCTCCTAGGGGTTGAAGGATGTACATGTGTTTGAACACCTCACCTCCACCCTCTTGAGGGGTGGGTAAGGGTGAGTCATACACAGACACATACACACCCTCACCACCTACCCTCCCAACAGTTGAGGACATTCCTATATATGTTGTGAGGGTAAGGATGTGTGTGTGCATAATATAGGTTTGAGAGTGTGCGTGTGCACACTCCATAGTGCATGTTGTAGCTCTAACCCAGAATATTATAGATCTGATAAGATAATTGAAATAAACCCAAGAAATAACAAGATAGAAATAGATAGAAATGCTTCTTTATTATCAAACCCTTATGGTAGGGAAACACCATACATTCACTCCTTAAGGAAGGAGAACACTCCACAAGCCATATGCCTGTTAATACAAGAATACTTCTCTTCATATCTCTCCATGTGGAGTCTCTAGCCTCTATATAGGCCTCATACATACAATACCATGCATCATTACCATGGTTTCCTCATACCATCAACTAATACCATGGACCCCTTACATTATTATTAACTACTTGTGGTCCCTTACATGACATGTGTTAACCACCTTATTTATTACTATGGCCCATCCCATTATTACATTATTACCTTGGGTACCTCCCTCGGTACCCCATATTACCCCCTAGGTATATAACATTCCACCCCCCTAGCATGTTTCATCCTCGAAACATGTGAAGAACACAAATAATAAGATCTACTCAAAAGAGTAGTCCACTGATACCATGCACATGCATCTAGCCATCCAAGAGAAAGGTGAACCTTCGATCTTGCTGGTGCCTTGCTCACTTGAGATGGAAGTTGACCATGGTAGCTCTTCTGTGTAGATGTGTAGTAGGTGGATCTTCGCTCCTCTCTATCTACCCTGCAGGGGTTGTTGTCCGTGTGGCTAATTGGTTGCCATCTTGATGGTTGTTTTCTTGCAGGGTGATGTGGGTGATGATATGTTGAAGTTTTAACCCACTGTGTCTTTTTCTTTAATTCACCCTGTTGTCGTTCCTGTTGTGGTGTCTTCTTTTCCAATATGACTTCAACCACTGAGCCCTCCTCTGATGTATCATCACTTGTAACCTTTTCTTCTGCAGCCTCTGTTTGTGTTTGATTGTCGATCATCAAAGGCTCATCATCTAATATGTCAGTCCCTTGAAAATCTTCTGCTTCAGCCTTCATGTGCTCTATCTGTTTATGGATGGAAATATCCTGTAATGTAATTTTCTTCTTTTTATACCATAGCTTCAGGAATTTTTTCTGCACATTAATATTGATAGTACCCATGGATTCCATCCAAGGATATCCCAAAACAACATCCATATTATCCATCTCTGAGGCATAAACATAACAATGCACAAAATGTGTGGGGGTATGCTTGTGTGTGCGCACACTCCAGAGTGCACCAAGTGCATGAGGGTATGCATGTGGGCACCACCCACCCTCTTTGGGATTGAGGTTGAGGGTTATTACGCATAAGGGGTGGGTGAGGTTGGGTTGTACACACATACATGTAGACCCTCCCACTATTCTATACGCATGCACACCATTAACCACCGTACGGTGGTGGGAGGATGATGGTGTGACATTGCATGAATGCATCCATTGAAGTTGAGAGTATGGAAGTCTATTATTACACCATTTTGGATAGGTGAGGATGTGCCTATGAGCACCACCCATCTTGATGTGTTTATTTCTACACCCACCCTTTTAAAGAGGTTAGGAAGTGTACACACATGTATGCCCTCACCCATATATCCTTATCCCTCCATCCTCTAGGAGTGAGGGAAATCCAATCCTCCAACCTTTAGGAGTAAGGGTAAGCCACACCCCGCCACTAGGAGTGAGTATAAATCACCCTCCTTGAAACCAACCTTCTCTTCGGGGTGAGGGTGTGCAGTGTCGAGGGTGGGTGTTGGTGCACATTGATGTGATAGGAGAATCCTCACTCCCCAAGAATATATGTGTACAACACACTCTTATCCCTTATAGAAGGATGGATAATTGGGTAAGGTTTAATTGGCCAACTTAGTAGTTCATAGTACATTTGTTCAAACAATGGACTATATGACTTGGCTTTGACTCTTGCCTTTTGAACTTTGAACAACATATTTGGGAAACCCACTTGATGTGTTAGATAAGGAGGATTCTTGAGTGGGTATTCCTTAACCAATGGAAGAAGTAGGACATGATGCTACCTAACTCCATTGAGGCATGGTTCAAGGAAATGGGTAATGGAATGGTTTCTTAGGTAAGTTTTGTTGAGTTGGAAACAAGATTGTTGAGATACTTGGGGCATGCTAAGGGGAAGTCTTAATGGAACAATTACATGCAAACAAGCCATGACAACCAATTAGTTAGATATGCAACCAACTTAGGCACATTTTGAGGAAAATATGTGGAAAAACATATAAGAAGGATGTTTGTTATATAAAAAGGCCTTGAAGATTTCACTTCAGAGAGAAAGAAGAATATAATAAGGGTGTAAGATTGTTCACATTTTGTTTATGCATGGAGACTCCATCCAAGGATGGGATGAACCATGTAAGTAATTAAAGAAGTGGCTTAGGCTTGACTCCTATGGTTGCAATGCAATTTTCCTTGAAAGGTGAATTTGTGTGTTTGAAGCAAACTTTGTTGTGAATTAGAGGGTTATTGCATGGACTATTTTAAAGAACAGTGCAAATTAATATGGTGATCATTTGTGGCGATTCAGTTTGTAAGAGTGAGACTCCATTTTTCTTGTGTAGTAAATGACTCTTTTGGTTTTTCCTTGGTTCATTATTGGTTCAACAGTACACCTTAGTGGTTGTAGTCTTTGTATGGAAATTGGCTAATCATGGTGCAACGAGATTTTGCCCCAAAGGAGTGGGTTTCCCATTTAAATATTGATGTACCATTATGTTGATGTTGGTGTGCTTAATATTGTGTTTCTCATGTTTATGCATCATAGTTGAGTTACTTGGATGAATGATTTAATGGATAATGGTTAAGTTGTGGAATGTGTAACTGTTGTAGCGGCTACAACCACCCTCCAAATTTTTTCCTTAGCCTATTTTGAAGCCTCCCTACCAACCTTACACAATAATTTGTCTTGCTTCGTCAAGTACTCAACCTTCAGTACTTTCCTTGCACAAAGGCAACCTCTCAAACATAAGTGATCCATTTCCTTCATAGGCTGCTCATACTGACTTGGTCCAGTTGCAGGCTGAGCAGCTTCCCAGTGAAATTTACGCATTCCTGAAGGGAAACCAGCCCTTCCTTCCAGGAATTGCGCAATTCCTTTTGACAGTCTGTTGTTGGGCTCTAGGATTGCGCAATCCTGTTTGCCCTCCCAGCAGGCATTGCGCAAGTTTTCCCATCAATAGGCAGTTCAACCCAAGATTTACGCAAATCTGGCCAACAATTCACTGCTGGGCCAAGAAATTGTGCAATCCCCTTTGGGCACTCAGCCCATCTTACAGTCAAGAATGCACATTTTTCCCAAGCAGTTGAGCACTGGCATGCATGGACAGTTCGGTTGACCAGTTCCAACCGAGACCAAGGCAACTTGACTTGCATGCATGCATGAATTGATCTTCCCGGAATAGAAAGAGACAACATGCAAAAGGCATCCCATGATTTAGGGAGCTATTTTTAGCATCTGGGGGTTACACGCAAAGTTATTTTAGAAGTTTCCCTCCAAGTGTCGCTTTTTCCTAGATTTGTAGCATATGCGTCATAAGGCCAAACTTATTTATTCGACGCATCAGAGATCATTCATTCACATCGATCTTGGATCTCTGACATCCCACAACACATCCAAGACTCTCCAGCACATTTGGCTCAACTTTTCACGGGTAAGTGGCCTCAACTTGTCTTTTTTAGCATTTATGTCGCTTTTTGTGTATTTTCTTGTGTGAGTGTTGCTTGCTTGTTTTTTTTGAGCACCTGCTATCGTTTACATGTATTCTAGCTTGTCCCAACTTTGTTTCAGTTTTGGTTGCTATCTCACTGCTGTCGCATGCATGAAACTATTTTGCACAAACATTCACCCAACCGGCGAATGACCTCATCCACATGCATGTTGATTTATTTTCTCAATCTTCCATTCATGTTTTGCATGCACTATTTATCAATTCTGCTATCACTTAGTGTCGCTATGCATTTCATCGACTTACTTTATTTTAGTTGCCCGTCGGCGAGTCGGTTTAACCTTGGCTTGGTCTCTGCCTTCACTAAGGTTGCATTGAGAAATTTGGAGAAGGAAGACTCACCTTCCTCTCTAGATTTGCGCAATCTGGCCCAGCATTGACCTCCTGGATTGAACTATGCATTTTTGGATGTCAGTGACTGCTTGGCCCCAAAATTTGCACAAAGCTGCCCTGGGCCAGCGGTAACCCCCAATTGGGATTGTGCATTGTGCAACCCCAACTGCTAATTACCCAACTAAATTGCGCAATTTTTAGATCCAACAGCTAGTTCAGCCCCCCAGTCAGTCCAGACTGCCTTTAGTGTAATTCTAGTAGCGAGTCACTCAACCTCCCAATGAAATTTGTGCAATCTTGCTCATCAGTTCCCCATGTATGTTTTGTGTCCTTCTTGGATTTACTTTGTTTTCACTGGCATATTTCTTGCCATGCATACTACTTGTTTCCAAATCTTTCAGGTGTTCATCTGTCTCAATGGCTTCTAAGGGAACAGGATCCCAGGACACTGATGGTGTTGCAGCTGGAACAACAGTTGAACAGGTGTCCTCTAGCATGCCGATCTATGAAGATACGAAGTTGTACGTAGATGAGGACATCAAACTGAAGTGGTAAGAGGTGAATGAAACTTTCGCAGGTACTTTTGGGGAAGACCTTGAAGACCATTAGGTGTACGTGAACATTCATAAGTCCGACTTGTACAGGATTGCATGCAGATACCCCACGTTCCCATGTGCGGATATGATTCACTAGATCGTCTCCCACACTGACCCCGAACGATGGTCTTGAGCAATGTTAGTGGGAAGAAGCTTGCAGCCTTCTGGGCACGAGAATACGATGAGATGTATAAGATGGATGAGCCCATGACTGTCATGACCCCTCCGTTCAACTTGCCCAATGATAGAGGCCGCTCCAGATATATTTTGAAGGATTGGGTAAAGGAGCCAGCTCGTTTCAAGATGACCCCTAACCAGATCTATAGACGAAGATATTGAGGAAGGCATACCAGTATTGAGAAGGAAGACCATGCAACTAGTCCAACATACTAGCTCATCAGCTGAAGGAGCAAGTCACGAAGGCTCGACAGTCGCCCGAAGGCACGCATGTAGAGATTTATATGTCCACCTACATTCTAGATGCAGTCTATGCCCGACATGGGTTCCTGGGCATGGAGTGGGCATGGTCACCGACAGAGACTGTTGTGAACACGTACTTCAAGTTATGGTCCAAGTGCAGCTTCAGAGGAGTGATCATACGACTATCCGACCACTTTCTTACCCCGATGTACAGGTTGATATTTGAACAGGATCCACCCTGCATGTCAGAAGAAGTGATGAAGGCATTATTAGGCATTGCATATTGGTATGCCTCGTCGGATGACACATTCATCCGAGTGTTCAACGCAGAGAAGCCTTTGCATGTTTTTCCAAATTTTGGTTTGGACGTGCTTATCATGCAGGAAGTTACATATCATATCTCAACAGGATTGACAGCAAGCCTGTAATGGAAGAAGAAGGAATCTTGGCCCACTCTTAAATTGTGAATTAGGTTATATGAGACCAAGACCATCAAACAGGCGAATTTCAAAGCAGAACAAATGAAGAAGTACCCATTCGACCTTCGAAACTTCAACCCATATGACCCACATTGCATCGTGAGAGATCACTGCATGAGAGTTCAGTTCAGTTGGATCCATGGGGTATGTCATTGGGTCGAGGAGGACTCATGGAGGTACTACTACAATTCATCCAGACCCAATTAACAGGTCGGTTTCACTATGGAGTGGTTAGCACAGTATCATGAAGCGGCGCCGCGGGAAACACCAATAGTATAAGCAACAAAAGAGGCATCAAAGCCCAGCATACCGGTGCGCGACAAAGGGAAGAGAAATATTATCGACGGCATGGAGGAGGAACAAAGCTACAAGTTTCGAGTAGATCCACTTGTAGAACAAGAAACTATGGCTATTGAAAATAAGAGGCAGCAGTGCGAAAAGCGAATCGCGTGAAGGCAGAGAGATAAGAAGATAATGGAAGAAACAAAGAAGGGGTTGCATGAGTTGAGGGAGCAACTCTAGAAAGAACAAGATTTGTGCCAATAGAAGAAGGAAGCACAACATTAGCAGATTCAACAGGGGGTGCATCACGTGCAGACAAGCAAAGTGGAACCCATACAGGTAGTTGATTCTTTTGAACAGCTGGCATCAGGTGAGCAGGGTGAGCCCCCGCAAGGGCAAGATTTTTCTCATGAGATAGAACATGCTTTCGAATAGTTGGATGCAGATATGGAGCAACTGGAATTGGAATAGGACATTAACCTCATGCCTCACCATAGAGATGTTGACTCGCCCGCTGCAATGCATCCAGATGATGAGTAAGTCTCGAATGACCAAGGATGCATTGAGATCCTTGATGGTCAGCCAGAAGCAGAGATGCACCACAACTCCTTTAATGAATCTCAACATAGAGTTGTGCACCCTGACAGAGTACCAACTCTGGAGGATTGAATATCCCCTGAGCAAGTTGAAGAACAAGTGATCATGAATGATGTGCACAAGGACCCAGTTGCTTTGACTGATGTAACTAGAGTGTATGTCGAAGCCACTAGACCTAGTGTTTTCTTCCTCATAGCTGAGAATGAGAGAATGGAAAAGGAACTACAGGTGGCCAAGTAGGGAGGAGACTTGGCGACAATGTCCACCCGAGCTAAACTGAAGAAGTCAATACTAGAGGAAGTGTTGTCCTTGGAAACGGTTATGCTGGCATTGTACTCCAAGTTTAGTACCGTGCATCAAGCAGTTGTTCATCTTCACGAATGGCAGCATCCATGCATGAGAAGAGCTCACATCTTGAAGAACATACATGGATAACATGCGAGCATAGATAATGAAGTATAAAGGAGCACCGCTTAATTTGCCCAAGATGATGAAGGCCAATGTGATTGAGGTGCAAGCACGTATCCAGAGTCAGATTCGGAACTATGAAGACCTATTACAATTCATCACTGCTATACAGGCTTCCCATGCATGAGTATTCAAGAGCATGGAGGATGTTGTGCACACATATGCGATTCCATCACTTGGGACTCTCACCCAAGCGAAGACCAAGAAGAAGGTCCAACAGGAGCTTGAGTCATACTTCAACGAGTTGATGCATGTCGCTACCAGTCTAGACTTGCCTATTAGTGCAGACTTCATGCCCAAGTATGCTGCTGGTCTGGCCACATTGAGGACATCGTTGCGCATTCTTTCAGATGAGTTGGACAGAGGAGCCCAGGTAGTGTACCCGGATGCCATGGAGGCAAGGTTCAGGTTCTAGACGGATGTCACAGCCGAACACACGGACACTATCAGAGACTACCAATCTTGGAACCAATATGTTACTGTTGATCAGCATAAGGATGTCAAGCAGTTGGACTTCTATAGTTGTCTAAGTCAGAGTGGTGTCTAGTTTGGCTTGTTCAAGCCATTGTTCACATGGGTACATGTGCTTTGTATTGTTGAGTCATGTCAAGTGTAAGTCAAGTCTCAAGAGTGAATGTAACAGTCATAGAGTAGGTGAAGAGTCATGAGGGTAGTTGAACGGTCACAAAGGGGAATGTTAAGGGACTCCTCGCCCTTTGCTATAAATAGTCCCTCATAACTCATTGTATAGGCTTTTGGTCAGCCAAGCTTCTACTAAGACTATCTTGAAGAAGACTTGGACAGTATTGTAATGCGCCTTGGCTTCTCCATTGCACGAAGCTAGTACATCTCTTTGGAGGAGCAGGCGGATGTGGCTGTAATGTTCTACTGATAGGAATAGCAGGTTTACATGGTGTATTGTATGATTGCGACTTACACTTCTTTATATAATAAAGCCAACAAATTTTCATGCATATGTTGTTATTATAGTTGGACTGCTTCGGTTGCTTTAATGATATATGTTATTTAACTTAAGGACTTGTGTATGAACTAATTCACATGCAATTATATGGATCTTGTTGTTAATGTGTTACATATGTTGTTAATGTTGTCACCATCCGTGTCGATTGCTCTGTTAGACACCAGATAGACCTTTCTCTCAACCTTGTTATATCAACCATCACACTCATCTCGGATTGACTCGTGAGTGTTGTTCGGGTTATCTTACCTTGTATGTTGGTCTGCCGCATCCGTGTCGACTACTCTGCTTGAATTTGTGCATGTACTTTGTGTGGTGTGTTCTTAGCAGAGTTGCGACTGATCCCTTTCAACCTAGAACTCACCTTCACCTTCCTCCCCCTTTTGAAGTGTTAGAACCTCTCATACTCATTCCTTGACTCACTACATCAGTCACACCCTTGTTGCTGACAGAGTTATCTTACTTGCCTTTGTGCGACATCGTGGTCAAGGCATTACCTTACGACCCACTGCTGGGACTCCTACACCAAACGGTCCGAGGTTTAATTAGGAATTCTTACCGAGGAGATCCCCTTGACATGTTGGCTGGTCCAATCCCATTAACATTTTTGGTGCTAGAATGGAGTCTTGCATCCTTCTTCCCCCGAGGTGTTTTTCGAGTCATGAAGATGTCTCCATCTCGGGGAAGCTTTTTGATCTCTTGTCTACTCACACGTACAATGGTGAAGGTGAAGTGGCATGGCCTGAGTATTTACAAAACTTTCTTTCCATGATTCATGAGGAATACGAGTTTACTAACGAATAGGTCGGTTTGCTACTTGCATTCACACTTCGTGAAGCTCTATTTTGTTGGGTGCTCAACCTACCAGATGACACCATGCACTCATTTGAGCACTTCTGTCATCTTATTGAAGACACGTTCTATCATTTTGATCTAGACCATCTTGACTGGAAACTGTTACAACAATGGAGAGCTCTGCATGAATTCGTTATTGATTTTTGGCAGCGCTTCCGTGACTTACAGTTTCAAGCTTCGAAGAGCTAGATGAAGTTTGCTTACCTCTGGGACCAATTCGAGTACTGTATTAAGAAATCTGCACATCCCAAGAGGAATCTTGATGTCAAACCTCACTCAACTTTCTTCGTTGATGGAACTACGCAATCCCATGTGGGAGTAGACACTGTCCTAATGGACTGTTAGCCTCCCTCTCATTCAACAGTTTCACCATCACCCAGTGATGCTGAGGATCATGTTTGTACACCTGTTCAAACTTTGCACCCTCCCAACATCACTCCACTCAATTTTTGCGTAGAGTTGGTTGTGAGTCCTTTGAGTTCTCATATGCGTTCCTTTTTTCGAACTCCGTCTTCAAACCCAGGTGTTCCTCCGGATGATGCTATCTTGTGTTCATCCATTTCGGACTCTCCACTTGCTGTGAATGAGGAACAACCCACTAACAGAGTTGGTGTTGCACAACCAACATGCGTTATCATTCATCAAGAGTATGAGTGGGAGCTTGAACATCAACACTCAGTGAAGGATGACTCCCTTCCATCTGAGCACCCTCCGTTCCTTCCTATCTTCTTTGGTGAACCTGCCATCCATGATTTTGTATGTGTGTCTTCATCTAAGGACGCACCCATTGTTGATCACTCGCAAGACTCATCGGATGCTAGACCATCATTCGAAAACGATGAGGATAAGTTATTCATTGAAGATCCACTTGATCCTTCATCTTCTCTTTTCGAAAACACAGAGGGTGAACATTATTCCTTATCATCTACCCCTCTATGTGATTCATCAAATCATGAGGATGTCGACCAACATTCTAAATTTTCTGATCTTGGTTATCATGATCCCTTCACCTCATCATCCGATCACGATGTTGATTCACTCGTTGTTAATTTGTTTAAGTCACTGGTCTACAAAGATCCATCTGTCAATGAAGTCGAAACCCCACAGACCGTCGAGGCACTTCAGCCCGAGCTGATGGTTATGTCAGGCCCTCGCTACCCTGAGGTTGGTTTTGCTTCCGATCAGGAAATTGTTCAAACACTTGAGGCTCCTCATCACTCATCTGTATGCACTCAAGATCAATCTAACACTCAGATCACACTTCCTCCACTCGAACTGCACGATCCTGTTAGCTCTGTTATGTAAAAGGATAAGAAAATGGATTCAAGCGCTCTCAAAGGTTGCAAACACACCTAAGTTCATGCCAAGTGAACCATTTCTGATGTTCAATTCTTCAAATTTTGGCTAAAATCTTCCTACCGGTTGAAGAAGTTGCAAGAGGAAAGCCCTTGGAGGAGCGGAAATACACTATCAGGAGGCACAAATACTCTAAAATCATGAAAAATCTCAAATCGCAGGTTTAAGGGTCCGAAATCATATCAGCCGTTGGATCTGGCTGATCAACCATCCAGATTGCGTCGGCATACCGCAGTCGGAGCAAGCGGGCAGTGGCAGCGACTCAGGAGACCTCACCGATGAGCGATCGCCGATATCGCATCGGCGAGTCGCAATGGAGGACTTACAAAAGAGGTTTGGGCTTTTATTTTTGGCGATATGCGATCGCCGATATCACGTCGACATATCGCATCGGCGCTTACAAAGGGGGCAGGGTCTTTTGTATGGTTATGTTTGCGATGCGATAAGCCGAACCCGAAGACGCTATTAATTATTTCTCATAAAGTTTCGGGTTCGCGGTGATATCGCTATCGGCGCTTTTAAAAGGGGCGGAGCTTTTATACAAGGCATGTATGCGACCCGATGGGTCGGACCCGATACCATTATGAGTGATTCTTCATAAAATTTCAAGTCCGTGCAAAGGTCTTTTTCAATGTATTTCGTGTATGAGGGGGAACACAAAGGAAAGCTTAATAAGTGTCGATAGCGATGAGGCCCGGACCCGATGGGTTTTCAAAGCAGAATGGCATAATATTTGAGATCCACAAAAGCCAATTTTAGGATTCTGGGACATTTTTACATGTATTTTTGAATACAATGAAACAGAGGATTGGCCAGTTAAGGTATGCAATCCAACCCGAAAGGCAGACCCGATAGAAAAATATATATGTGTGGGCCCTTGATATTCAAAAAATAGCAAGGTGGGCGGTATTTCTCAGTGGCGCGAAGATGATGAAAGCAAGCATGCAGCAGTACATCGCAGTAGGTAGCTGCCTTCAAATAGCAGTATGGCCGAGCAGGAAAGAGGACGTGCCCCAAACAGATCAACATTTATCAGTCATGATGAAGCCATTTCAATGTTCAGCGACTGCAGTTAATCAGCAGTATGGCCGAGGAGGAAGCAGGAAACCGCAGATCCAGTCAAAGCATTCAATGGCTATGGGCTTCACCCATATTTCACTCCACCTACCCAAAAAGGACCGCAAAGCACCAGAGAGGGACAAATCTATTCAAAACACAGTCAGATTTGTATCAGAGGGCCATTCCTAAATGTAAATATGGTTGGTGGCCATTTATGGGCTCCTCCACGCATTGTTTAACAGAGATATTTTGTATTGTAACACTATATATACTCAGAACTCAGATGTAATCAGATGATGAGTGTTTGATGAATGAGAGCTTATTGTAGCCTTCTAACTTCTGGAGACTGTAACTACTTTGTAACCTGCAGCGTCTGGTCTTCATTTCCAATTGATACAAGCTTCTTTTGCTGTGAATTGCTCACTTTCCATTTCTTCTTGTTCCAGGCTGTGCTTGTTTTGCATTCGTTCATTTGCTGTAAATGTTAGCATTAGAGGGGCTGTCATCCCACCTCTGTGTTAGAATTTGGCATGTATAACTGAACATGTATGCAGGTTTCTGTTGTTGTAATGCATAGAGAGCTGTCATCCTATCTATGTATTAGAATCCAGATTTACAGACCTTTTACTGGTTACCGCCGGCCATCACAGGGTCCTGTGCATCCGCTGGGGTGATTAGTTTTCTTCATTATCACCTTTACCTTAAGCTGTG
>APFE031213929.1:115007-211884 GCA_000404065.3 Pinus taeda
TGATATACAACCTAGGTGAGTTTCTTGGGGTGATAACATTAATTGGCGCCGTTGCCGGGGATCGAGAATCGAAGCTCAAGCTTCCCTGGGGGAACGACATAGTTTCAAGCTTTGATGACAGACAAGGTTTGAACACAGAATTCGGTTGTAATTATTTGTCTGGCGACTCCATAGGTGGAAGACCATCCTTTGGCGACTCCACAATGAAGTTCTGGTTCAGTTTGTGAGGCATACTAGAAGGAATCCTCAGAAATCTCCAGCTGAACCATTGCTTGACCCTGAAAAAGTTGTTAAATCGAAGAAATCATCAAAGAAAGGGGCATCAGGATCAGGTAAGCCTAAAAACTCTGATTTATCTCTGAAAGATGAGTTTATAGCTGAAGAATCACAACTTGAAGTTGTAGAGCCCATCACTGTTAGCAAAGAAATTCCTTTAGAGATCAGTTCAGCCCCTTTTGCAGTCAGTTCTCCTTTGAATCTCAGTCCAAAGAGAGTTTCCCATACTGTTCAAAGCATCCCAATATCCTTCCCATCCATTACATTATCTCTTGCTGCTCTATTTGTTAGTATTCTTCCAGATATTCCAAATATGGCAGGACAACAAGCACCTACCAGGATTGAAAGGATCGTTGCTGCTAGATATGGACCGTTGGTCTTGCCTGTACCTTTAAATGCCATGCCTACAGGAGAATATCAAAAATATATGCCCAAATTTACTGGAACAGAGGGAGTGACAGCGGAAGAACATCTTGAAGCTTTTTATAGTTATGCTGACAATTTAGATATCAGTGAGAATGACGTATGGATGAGAGTTTTTGTCCAGAGTCTTGATGGAGAGGCTAGGAAGTGGTTTAGAGAATTACCCCAGAGATCTATATCAGATATTGAAGCATTAGATGAAGCATTTTTGAAGCAATGGGGAGATAAGAAGGACCTATTATATTATCATACTGAGTTTGGAAACTTGAAAAGAGAAAAGGGTGAATCTTTGCCTGATTTCAATAAAAAATTTAATAAGATGTATAGTAAAATACCAGCTAAGGTAAAGCCTACCCCCACCACTGCCAAACTTACATATGCTAATGCTTTTGACCCTGATTTCTACTTATTGTTGAGAGAAAGAAGATGCCCTACTTTGAATGATATGCAAGAAGCAGCCCTCGAGGTGGAATCAAACATGATGGCAACAGAGAAGTTGAAAAGTCAAATTGATAGGAGAAAGCCGAGAGGGGAAGTTTCTTCTCCTCAGGCTCCAACTTCAGAGCCTAAGTTAGACAAAATGACGAAGATGATAGAGTCATTGGCTGTTGAAGTTTCAAGGCTAAAAGTAGAGCAGGCTTCAGGCAAAACAAGGCAGCAAAACACGTTTGCTCCAAGAAGTCCAAACCCATTCAGAAAAGCAAACGATCAGCTACAAATCATGCAAAGAGGTGAGCAAGCCAAAGAAGATCATAAGGTTAAAGCTCATTTTCAAAATGCAATAATGGAGGGGGAACTATTTGAAGAAGAGGAAGATGAAATTCACTGCATGGAAGATAAAGGTAGCGCTGCATTTTTAACATTGGTTGAATATGAAGAGTCATTGCAGCAAGAGCAAAACAAGCAAGGATGGGACACTGATGCTGTGCTGCAATCAGGTGAACAACAACGCAAATATAATCTAAGATCCAATGAAAATAATGCCAAAGAAACAATTGCACAAGAAGCTGCTACCCAAGTAGCTCCATAGCATACCAGGCAAAGAAGATTAACAGCTGATCCGGTCACCCTCAAAGTTCCAGTCCAAGAGGTAAAAACTACTGATAAGCCTTTCTCTTCTTTCAATTTTGAATCATAAGTTCAAAAATTGAAGGTTGTTGTGCCTCTGGATGAGTTGGTCAAGAGTGAATTGTTCAGAAAACCCATCCTTGAGGCCCTTGATCTACAGTCTAAACAAACCTCCATGGACTCTGTCAACTTGCAAGATGATAAGCCTGCTATTGTGCTTAGTCCCATGATTGAACCTGTTGATAATAGTTCTCCATCTTTCTATGTTTCATTGACTATCCATGATAAAATCCTCCACAATTGTCTGCTAGACACAGGTGCCAGTCACAATCTAACGCCTAAAATTGTCATCGAAGAGTTAGGCCTTGATATCATTAGACCCTATCATGATTTGTTCTCTTTTGATTCAAGGAAGGTAAAATGCCTTGGATTGATTAAGGATCTAGCCATTACCTTAACCCAGCTGCCTATGAAGAGTATGATGATGGATATAGTGGTGGCCGATGTCCCTCCGAAGTTTGGTATGCTGTTGTCTAGAGGGTGGATTAAGAGACTAGGAGGGACATTACAAAATGATCTATCTTATGCAACCGTCCCAGTGTTTGGAGGAGAAAACAAGAGATTATATAGAGAAGCACAGCTGGCATATATCATTAGTGATGAGAAGAATCCTACAAATCATCCCATATATGCAGTGACACTGATTTTGGTGCATGCATTCTTCAAATAGAAGAATCTCAGAAGGCCTCATTGCAGATCAGGAAACAATCAGATCAGGCCGAGCATGATATAGAAGAACAGATTTGGGAGATGTTTTTTGATGGAGCTTGCACCAAAGAGACTGCAGGAGCAGGGGTGGTGCTAGTATCCCCACGGCAAGAAAGAGTTGAATTGTCCCTAAAGCTGGTGTTTCAGGTGACAAACAACATAGCAGAGTATGAAGCTCTGCTGTTGGGCCTTCAGGCAGCCAAAGACAGAGGAATAAAGAAGCTGAAGGTATTTGGAGATGCTGATCTGATAATTCAGCAAGTAAATAAAACATTCCAAGCAAAGCATCCAAGGCTGAGAGCTTATAGAGATGAGGTATGGAGAGTCAAGGAGTTCTTTGATTTTTTCTGCATTTCATATATTCCTAGAGCCCAAAATCAGCTTGCTGACTCCCTTGCTGTCTCTGCTAGTTTGTTCATCCCTCCATCTCCTCCCAAACTAGTTTATGAGGTACAAATGAAGTATAGACCCTCTGTGCCTAATAATGTCCACCATTGGAAAGTTTTTGATGATGATGATGAGTTGAATAGGTTTCTTCAAGTCATTGATGAATTTTCTGAAATGCAAATTGACCAGAATAATGATGCTTTGCTAGAAGCTCCTGAGTTCCAGTTTAAAAATAAGATTGGCAAGAATAGCATAGTCCAACTTCCTAGCAACCACATTCCTAAGGGTTTAATTCCTCTTGAGCGATTATTTGATCACAATGATGTGCCTTACAAAGCTGCCTATAAAGAAGATCAATCTACTGTATGTAAGTTTAATATAGGAAGCCCAGGACAACCCAAATTTATTAATCTGTCCGCTAAACTATCTGATGAGCAGAATACCGAATACTGCAAGTTAATGAGGCAGTTTGCTGATGTGTTTGCTTGGGAGTACATCGATCTGAAAACATATGACAAAAATGTAATTCAGCATAAAATTCCGCTTGAAAAAGACACTATTCCTTTCAAACAGAAGTTGAGACCAATGAATCCGTTGCTCCTTCCTCTGGTGGAGAAAGAAATTAAAAAGTTGTTGGCTGCTAAGATAATAGTGCCTCTCAGATATTCTAAATGGTTGGCGAATCTGGTTGTCGTGAGGAAGAAGAATGGAGAAATCAGACTGTGTGTTGATTTCAGGAATCTAAATAAGTGCTCCAAAAAGGATAATTATCCTCTGCCAAAAATGGAGCATTTGTTGCAGCAAGTCTCAGGTGCCAAAGTAATGTCTTTTATAGACGGATTTTTAGGCTTTAATCAAATTGCTGTGCATCCAGATGATCAAGAGAAGACAACATTTACCACGCCTTGGGGCACGTTCATGTATGCTAAAATGCCATTTGGACTGATGAATGCTGGAGCCACCTTTCAGCGTGCTATGGATATAGCTTTTGTGGGAGAAAAGGATAAATTTGTGCTAATCTACCTTGATGACATAACAGTCTATTCCAGCAGCCATCATGAGCATTTACAACATTTAAGAAAGGTGTTTTTAAAATGCAGGAAATTTGGAATTTCACTCAATCCCAAAAAGTCTCAATTTGCTTTGGAAGAAGGGAAACTATTGGGGCATGTAGTATCTGCTGCAGGTGTTCAAATCGACCCAGAAAGAGTCAAAGCAATTTAGGCCTTGGCTCTTCCAAGATCAAAGAAAGACATACAATCTTTTCTTGGCAAAATTAACTTTGTGAGGAGATTAATTCCTAATTTTGCTGAGCTGGTTAAGCACATAACCTCCATGTTAAAAAATGGAGCAGAGGTAAAGTGGACTGATGCGGCCAGAAAATCTTTTGATTCCATTAAGAAGGCTATTATCCAAGCTCCTACTTTAATAAGCCCTGACTATAGCAAGGAGTTTCATCTGTTCTCATTTGCCTCTAAGGACACAATCACAGCTGTTCTGTTGCAGCAAGATGAAGCAGGTCAAGAGCATCCAGTGGCCTTTTTCAGCAAGAACTTAAGGGATGCTGAGTTAAGGTACGATATTATTGAAAAGCAGGCTTATGCTCTTGTCAAGTCTTTGAAAGCTTTCCGAGTATACATATTGCATTCCAAAATAGTTGCATATGTGCCTTCTGCTGCAATAAAGGATGTATTAACGCAGCCTGATGTTGATGGAAAAAGAGTGAAATGGATTGCAAAAATGATAGAATTCAACATAGAGCTGAAGCCCACCAAACTGGTAAGGGGTCAAGAGCTTGCTAAATTATTGACTGAGGAAAATTGCGGGTCTTTGGACATTGATTTCTTGTTCAATGTAGCAGAAAATGGTCAAACAGAAGAGCATGAAACAGCCAAAACGAAGAGAGAGCAGTCAGTGCCCAAGAACCTAGCTTCATGTAGTTGGTATGCTGCAATAATCAATTTTCTCTTAAGGCTTGAAGTCCCTTCAGATTTCTCTCAAAGTCAAGTAAGAACTTTAAAACTCAAGGCAACAAAATATTGCATCAATGATGGTTTGCTTTATTGGAGGGATCCATCTAGAGTGCTTTTAAGATGTCTGGACAAAGAACAGTCAATAGTAGTTATGCAGCAGTTCCATGACAGCATGTGTGGAGGACATCATTATTGGAGAACTACGGCCCAAAAGATTCTCAGAGCCGGATACTATAGGCCCTCTTTATTTTCTGATGCTTTTGCTTTTGTTAAATCTTGTGACAGGTGCCAGAGATTTGAAGGTAAGCGGCAGTTGAAATCCCTACCCCTAAAGCCAATAATTGCAAAAGGACCTTTTGAGCAGTGGGGCTTGGATTTTATTGGTGAAATCAACCCACATTCCAGTGGCCAGCACAGGTGGATATTAGTGGCCACTGATTATTTTACAAAATGGATTGAAGCAATCCCAACAAGGAAGGCTGATCATAATGTGGTCATGAAATTCTTATCAAAAAATATTTTTAGCAGATTTGGTTGCTGGCATAAGCTAATAACAGATAACGCAGCAGCATTCAGGGCAAAAGAATTGGTGGAAATGCGTGATTCGATGGGCGTTAAACTTGTTCATTCCACATCCTATTACCCCCAAGGGAATGGTTTAGCAGAATCCTCTAATAAAAGTCTGATTAGGATAATTAAGAAGCTGTTAGAGGATAATAAAAAGAATTGGGATGCCAAGTTGAAGTATGCACTTTGGGCAGACAGAGTGACTATCAAGAGATCTACAGGCTGCTCTCCCTTCAAGATGGTATATGGTACTGATGCCATTTTTCCAATTCAACTTACACTCCCAGTGGCAAAGTTGCTTCAAGCAGCGCAGAATGAAGAGTATGATATGGCAAATAGAATCACTGATTTAACAAAATTGTATCAGATTCGAGAATCGGTGGTTGAAAAAGCTACAACACATCAGCAAAAGGTCAAGGAAGCCTTTGACAAGAAGGCAAAAAGAAACAATTTCCAGGTTGGGGATTTGGTCATGAAATGGGATGCTTTTAAAGAAAAGAAAGGCAATCATGGAAAATTCGATGCTCTCTGGACAGGCCCGTTCATTATTTCACAGATTCAAGGGAACAATACCTTCATATTGAAAAGTATGGAAGGGGAGACAGTTTTTGATGGCCCAGTTAATGGGCGGTTTTTGAAAAACTATGTCATTTAAGGTCTCTGGCCTTAAAGCTGTAAATATTTTGCTTTTATCAGTTGTTAGTGTAGCCATAGTGGACTCCATGCCCAATGGAGCACTAAGAATTTTTGCTAATTTGATTTGTTGTGGGAAAGGCATTGATCTGCAGGTTCTTGAGACCTCACAGGGAGGATCTCATCCCCAGAAGGAGCCAGTGTTAGCTCTGTTATGTAAAAGGATAAGAAAATGGATTCAAGTGCTCTCAAAGGCTGCAAACACACCTAAGTTCATGCCAAGTGAACCATTTCTGATGTTCAATTCTTCAAATTTTGGCTAAAATCTTCCTACCGGTTGAAGAAGTTGCAAGAGGAAAGCCCTTGGAGGAGCGGAAATACACTATCGGGAGGCACAAATACTCTAAAATCATGAAAAATCTCAAATCGCAGGTTTAAGGGTTCGAAATCATATCAGTCGTTGGATCTGGCCGATCAACCATCTAGATTGCGTCGGCATACCGCAGTCAGAGCAGGCGGGCAGTGGCAGCGACTCAGGAGACCTCACCGATGAGCGATCGCCGATATCGCATCGGCGGGTCGCAATGGAGGACTTACAAAAGAGGTTTGGGCTTTTATTTTTGGCGATATGCGATCGCCGATATCACGTCGGCATATCGCATCGGTGCTTACAAAGGGGGCAGGGTCTTTTGCATGGTTATGTTTGCGATGCGATAAGCCGAACCCGAAGACGCTATAAATTATTTCTCATAAAGTTTCGGGTCCGCAGTGATATCGCTATCGGTGCTTTTAAAAGGGGTGGAGCTTTTATACAAGGCATGTATGCGACCCGATGGGTCGGACCCGATATCATTATGAGTGATTCTTCATAAAATTTCAAGTCCGCGCAAAGGTCTTTTTCAATGTATTTCGTGTATGAGGGGGAACACAAAGGAAAGCTTAATAAGTGCCGATAGCGATGAAGCCCGGACTCGATGGGTTTTCAAAGTAGAATGGCATAATATTTGAGATCCACAAAAGCCATTTTTAGGATTCTGGGACATTTTTACATGTATTTTTGAATACAATGAAACAGAGGATTGGCCGGTTAAGGTATGCAATGCGACTCGAAAGGCAGACCTGATAGAAAAATATATATGTGTGGGTCCTTGATATTCAAAAAATAGCAAGGTGGGCGGTATTTCTCAGTGGCGTGAAGATGATGAAAGCAAGCATGCAGCAGTACAGCGCAGTAGGTAGCTGCCTTCAAATAGCAGTATGGCCGAGCAGGAAAGAGGACATGCCCCAAACAGATCAACATTTATCAGTCATGATGAAGCCATTTCAATGTTCAGCGACTGCAGTTAATCAGCAGTATGGCCGAGGAGGAAGCAGGAAACCGCAGATCCAGTCAAAGCATTCAATGGCTATGGGCTTCACCCATATTTCACTCCACCTACCCAAAAAAGGACCGCAGAGCACCAGAGAGGGACAAATCTATTCAAAACACAGTCAGATTTGTATCAGAGGGCCATTCCTAAATGTAAATATGGTTGGTGGCCATTTATGGGCTCCTCCACGCATTGTTTAACAGAGATATTTTGTATTGTAACACTATATATACTCAGAACTCAGATGTAATCGGATGATGAGTGTTTGATGAATGAGAGCTTATTGTAGCCTTCTAACTTCTGGAGACTGTAACTACTTTGTAACCTACAGCGTCTGGTCTTCATTTCCAATTGATACAAGCTTCTTTTGCTGTGAATTGCTCACTTTCCATTTCTTCTTCTTGTTCCAGGCTGTGCCTGTTTTGCATTCGTTCATTTGCTGTAAATGTTAGCATTAGAGGGGCTGTCATCCCACCTCTGTGTTAGAATTTGGCATGTATAACTGAACATGTATGCAGGTTTCTATTGTTGTAATGCATAGAGAGCTGTCATCCTGTCTATGTGTTAGAATCCAGATTTACAGACCTTTTACTGGTTACCGTCGGCCATCACAGGGTCCTGTGCATCCGCTGGGGTGATTAGTTTTCTTCATTATCACCTTTACCTTAAGCTGTGAGTAATTGGTAGTTAAAAGCCTTGTAGTCTGGGGGTGTTCACCCATGTCTGGGGTCAATCATAGTAGAAGTGGTTATCTGGCTTAAAGGTGCTGCACATCCTCCATTTATCCATCATTTCATCCGATAGAATTGTTAATTTTTTAATGTTCCTGAGCATCACTGATATACAACCTAGGTGAGTTTCTTGTGGTGATAACAAATCCCATTGCTCATGCATTAGAGGAGTCTTATATTGCAAGAAGTCATGCGCAATGCAAGTTATCTTTGTTTCTTTTGTTTGCTTGCATGTCACAATCAAGAGTGTTCTTGTGCTTCAAAGTTGCACATAGTGTCACAAAGCACCATGATAAGTCCACAGACTGTCCATCATGCACATGCACTCACTTATGTCCCATGGGCACTTTGAAACACAAAGTGTGGCTATCTTCACTGTCATATCTTTCTTGTATGCTGGTCCACACGACTAGGTCACTCGTGGACCAAGCCTTCACTCACATGGGTCTACCAATGTATCGGTGGCTGCATTGGAAGTATCACTTCACGTGATCAGGCCCATGCACCGTTAGTTTAGGAGTAGGAGTAGTGTTTTCTTTTAGTTGTTTGCTTGCATGCTTGTTTGCTTACATGATTTGTTTGCCTGTTTGTTTTCTTTCTTGTTTGTTTACTTGTTTTGCTTTCACTTTTGCTTCTGCTCTCGTTTTTCTTTGTTGATTGTTAGTTTGTTCGCCTGTTTTGTCTGTAGGTTAGTTGCATGAAACCATGCGTGGCTCACGAAACAAGTTGGGTAAAGTACAAGAGGGCTTGTACAACTATCAATTCTTGGTTATCTGTCATCTTGCCTTTGTATGATGAATTTGTTAACCTTAGTCCATGATACGTCAAAGGAAAATATGTATTGTTTGAAGAGAACCTTGGTGAGAACACAACGTTTGCGTGCTAACTAGTGTCACTTGCTCTAGTCGATTGTTTTTGGGTTAACCCTTGGCAGCTCGGTCAAGTAGAGTAAGGTGGGGGAAAACCTTAACAGGCACGTCAGAGATATAAAAAACTACTTTTCTGCTAGAACAACATGCTCTGCTCTCAATAAGTTGGGATTCCTCTTCCACCTCTGAAATGAATAAGTGCTATGCACACTGAAAATGAAAAAATGAAAAGTAAATAAAATAAATTCAAAATTCAAAATGAATAAGGTGAAAGAAGAGAAAGGTTTCCTGCGTAGGGAAGTGATGCAAGTAACTCTGCCGAGGTACTGACCAGGTTCGTTGGCAATGGAGCCATGCTTGTGTTGCTATGTGACTCCACTAGGAAACTATCCAGGCCTGCTGGCAGTGGAGCAACACTGGAGATGAAACTAAGACTCTAATGACTATACTACTTGTGCACTTATCTACCCCTCATCCCCAATCGAAACAATTGTGTTGCCTTGGCTTGGAATGTGTGTCAATCGACCAAGTGTTTGGCAGATGCTACATCTTACAATCAAGCTAGTGTGAAGCAAAGATGAGTTGAGAATTGAACGGTACTTCTGGAGGTGTTAGCCTTGCTTTTCATGAACAAGGTCTATATAGAGAGCTAAAGTTCTACCAGCGTGTCACCAAGTGTTGTAGTGGTTACAACCACCCTCCAAAATTTTTCCTTAGCCTATTCTGGGGCCTCCCTACTTTGTCTTGCTTCATCAAGTACTCAAGCTTTAGTACTTTCCTTGCACAAAGGAAACCTCTCAAACACAAGTGATCCATTTCCTTCACAGGTTGCTCATTTGGACTTGGTCTAGCTGCAGTCCGAGCAGCTTCCTAGTGAAATTTGCACATTCTTGGAGGGAAACCAATCGTTCCCTCCAGGAATTGCACAATTCCTTCTAACAGTCTGTTGCTGGGCTCTAGGATTGTGTAAACATGTCTGCCCTCCCAGCAGACATTGCGCAATTTTTCCCATCAACAGGTAGTTTAGCCCAAGATTTGCATAAATCTAGCCAGTAGTCAGCTGTTGGGCCCAGAAATTGTGCAATCCCCTTTGGGCACTCAGCCCAACTTACAGTAAGGAATGTGCATTTTTCCCAAGTAGTTGAGCACTGGCATGCATGGACAGTCTGGTTGACCAGTTCCACCCGGGGCCAAGGCAACTTGACTTGCATGCATGCATGACTTGATCTTCCAAGAATAGCAAGAGACAACATGCAAAAGGCATCCCATGATTTAGGGAGCTATTTTTAGCAGCAGAGGGTTACATGCAAAGTTGTTTCAGAAGTTTCCCTCTAAGTGTCTCTTTTTCCTAAATTTGTGGCATGTGCGTCATAAGGCCAAACTTTTTTATTCGACGCATAAGAGCTCATTCATTCACATCGATATTGGATCTCTAACATCCCACAACACATCCAAGACTCTCTGACACATCTAGCTCAACTTTTCACGGGTAAGTGGCCTCAATTTGTCTTTTTCAGCATTTATGTTGCTTTTTGTGTATTTGCTTATGTGAGTGTTGTTTGCTTGTTTTCTTTGAGTGCATGTTGTCATTTACATGTATTCTAGCTTGTCTTAGCTCTGTTTAAGTTTTGGTTGCTATCTCATTGTTGTCACATGCATGAAACTGTTTTGCACGAACGTTCGCCCAATCGACGAACGACCTCACCCACATGCATGTTGATCTGTTTGCTCAATCTTTCATTCATGTTTTGCATGCACTATTTATCACTTCTGCTATCACTTAGTTTTTCCATGCATTTCATCGACTTACTTGCTTTCAGTTGCCCGTCGGTGAGTCGGGACAACCTTGGCCCGGTCTCTGCCTTCACCAAGGTTGCATTGAGTAATATGGAGAAGGAAGACTCACTTTCCTCTCCAGATTTGTGCAATTTGGCCTAGCACTGACCTCCTGGACTGAATTACGCATTTCTGGAGGTTAGTGACTGCTTGGCCCCAAAATTTGCGCAAATTTTCCCTGGGCCAGCAGTAACCCCCCAGTTGGGATTGTGCATTGTGCAACCCTAACTGCCAATTTCCCAACTGAATTACGCAATTTGTAGATCCAATAGCCAATTTAGCCCCCCAGTTAGTCCACACTGCCTTTGGTGTGGTTCTAGCAGCCAGTCACTCAACTTCCCAGTGAAATTTGCACAATCTTACTCATTAGTTCCCCAGGTATGTGTTGTATCCTTCCCTGGATTTGCTTTGTTTTCATTGACATATTTCTTGCCATGCATATTGCTTGTTTCCAGATCTTTCAAGTGTTCATTTGTCTCAATGGCTTCCAAGAAAACAGGATCCCAAGACACTAATGGTGTTGTAGATGGAACAACAATTGAATAGGTGTCCTCTAGCATGCCGATCTATGAAGATATGAAGTTGTACCTAGACAAGGACATCAAACTCAAGTGGAAAGAGGTGAATGAAACTTTCGCATGTACTTTTGGGGAAGACCTTGAAGACCGTCAGGTGTACGTGAACATTCATAAGTCCAGCCTATACTGGATTGCATGCAAATCCCCGCATTCCCATGTGTGGATATGATTCACTGGATTGTCTCCCACACTGACGCCAAAACGATGGCCTTGAGCAGTGTCAGTGGGAAGAAGCTTGCAACCTTCTAGGAATGAGACTATAATGAGATGTATAAGATGGACGAGCCCATGACTGTCATGACTCCTCTATTCATCTTTCCCAACGATAGAGGCCGCTCCAGAGATATTCTGAAGGATTGGGTAAAGGAGCCAACTCGTTTCAAGATGACCCTTCATCGGATCTATAAGACACAGATATTAAGGGCATACCAATACTTGGTCATATTTGCATGTCGATTGAGTGGCCAAGCAAGCACGAAGGCCTTCCCTCAGACTTGGATGGTCACACTGGAACAACTAGCTAGAGAAGGAAGACCATGCAACTGGTCCAACATACTGGCATGCTAGCTAAAAGAGCAAGTCACGAAGGCTTGACAGTTGCCTGAAGGCATGCATGCAGAGATTTATATGTCCGCCTACATTCTAGATGCAGTCTATGCCCGACATGAGTTCCCGGGCATGGAGTGGGCTTGGTCACCGACATAAACTGTTGTGAACACGTACTTCAAGTTATGGTCCAAGTGCAGCTTCAGAGGAGTGATCATACAAATGTCTGACCACTTTGTTACCTCGATGTACAGGTTGATATTTGAACATGATCCACCCTGCATGTCAGAAGAAGCGATGAAGCCATTGTTAGGCATTGCAGATTGGTATGCATCACTGAACGACACATTCATCCAAGTGTTCAACGTGGAGAAGCCTCCACATGTTCTGCCAAAGTTTTCTTTGGACATGCTTATCATGCAGGAATATGCGTATCATATCCCAGCAGGGTTGACAACAAGACTATAATGGAAGAAGAAGGTACCTTCGCCCACTCTTTTGTTGTGAATTGAGTTATATGAGATCAAGAGCATCAAACAGGTGGATGTCGAAGCAGAACAAATGAAGAAGTACCCATTTGACCTCCGAAGCTTCAACCTGTATGACCCACACTGCATTGTGAGAGATCACTGCATGAGACTTCAGTTCAGTTGGATCCTTGGGGTATGTCATTGGGCTAAGGAGGACTCATGGAGGTACTGCTATGATTCCTTCAGACCCAATGAACAGGTTGGTTTCGCCGTAGAGTGCTTAGCACAGTAGCATGAAGTATCACCGTAGGAAACACCAACAATAGCAGAAGTAGCAGCAACATCAGAGGCAGCAGAGCCCAGCGTACTTGTGCGGGACAAAGGGAAGAGAAAGATTTTCGACTGCATGGAGGAGGAATAAAGCTGCAAGTTTCGAGTAGATCCACTTGTAGAACAAGCAGCTATGGCTATTCAAACTAAGAGGCAGTATCGTGAAAAACGAATCATGTGAAGGCAGAGAGATAAGAAGAGAATGGAAGAAATAGAGAAGGAGTTGCATGAGCTAAGGGAGCAACTCCAGAAAGAACAAGAGTTGCACCAATAGAAGAAGGAAGCGCAACAATAACAGATTCAGTAGGGGGCGCATCATGTGCTGACAGACAAAGCAACACCCATACAAGTAGTAGATTCTTCTGAAAGATTTTGCTCATGAGATAGAAAAGGCTTTCAAATAGTTGGATGCAGACATGGAGCATCCAGAATTGGAACAGGACACTGACCTCATGCCTCACGACAGAGAGGTCAAATCACCCACTACAATGCATCAAGATGATGAGCAAGTCTAGAATGACCAGGGATGCACTGAGATCCTTGGTGGTCAAACGGAAGCAGAGATGCACGGCAACTCCTTTGATGAATCTCAACATAGAGTTGTGCACCCTGACAGAGTACCAACTCTAGAGGACCGAACATCCCCTGAGCAAGTTGAAGAACAAGTGATCATGACTGATGTGCACAAGGACCCAGCTGCTTTGGCAGATGCAACTAGAGTGTATGCCGAAGCCAATGAATCCAGTGTTCGCTTCCTCATAGCTGAGAATGAGAGAATGGCGAAGGAACTATAGGTGGCCAAGAAAGGAGGAGACTTGGTGACAACGTTCACTCTAGCTGAACTGAAGAAGGAAATATTGGAGGAAGTGTTGTCCTTGGACACAGTTATGCGAGCATTGTACTCCAAGTTTAGTATCGTGCATCAAGCAGTCGTTCATCTTCATGGATGGCAGCATTCATGCATGAGAAGAGCTTACATCTTGAAGAACATACATGCTGCCATTAATAACATGCGAGCATGGACAATGAAGTATAAAGGAGCCCTGCTTCATTTTCTCAAGATGATGAAGGCCATTGTGGTTGAGCTGCAAGCACATATCCGGATTCAGATTCAGAACTATGAAGACCTATCGCAATTCATCACTGGTATATAGGCTTCCCATGCACGAGTATTCAAGATATTGGAGGATGTTGTGCACACATATGCGATTCCATCACTCGGGACTCTCACCCAAGCGAAGACCAAGAAGTAGGTCCAACAGGAGCTTGACTCATACTTCGACGAGTTGATGTGTGTTGCCACCAGTCTAGACTTTCCTATCAGTGTAGACATCATGCGCAAGTATGTTGTTGGTCTGGCCACATCGAGAACATTGTTGCACATTCTTTTAGATGAGTTGGATAGAGGAGCCCAAGTAGTGTACCTGGATGCCATGGAGGCAAGGTTCAGGTTCCAAACGGATGTCACAGCGGAACACGCAGACACTATCAGAGACTACCAATCTTGGCACCAATATGTTACTGTTGATCAGCATGAGGATGTCGAGTAGTTGGACTTCTATAGTTTTCTAAGTCAGGGTGGTGTCTAGTTTGGCTTGTTCAAGCCATTGTTCACATGGTACATGTGCTTTGTATTGTTGAGTCATGTCAAGTGTAAGTCAAGTCTCAAGAGTGAATGTAACAGTCATAGAGTAGGTGAAGAGTCATGAGGGTAGTTGAATTGTCACAAAGGGGAATGTTAAGGGTCACCCCGCCCTTTGCTATAAATAGTCCCTCATAACTCATTATATAGGCTTTTGGTCAGCCAAGCTTCTACTAATACTAGTTTGAAGAAGACTTGGACAATATTGTAATGCGCCTTGGCTTCTCCACTGCACAGAGCTATTACATCTCTTTGGAGGAGCAAGAAAATGTGTCTGTAACGTTCTACTGATAAGGCTAGTAGGTTTACATGGTGTATTGTGTGATTATGACTTACACTTATTTATATAATAAAGGCAACACATTTTCATGCATATGTTGTTATTGTAGTTGGACTGCTCCGGTTGCTTTAATGATATATGTTATTTAACTTATGTACTTGTGTATGAACTGATTCACATGCAGTTATATGAATCTTGTTGTTAATGTGTTGCATATTTTGTTAATGTTGTCACCATCTGTGTCGACTGCTCTGTCGGACACTGGATAAACCTTTCTCTCAACCTTGTTATATACTTTGTCACACTTGTCTCAGACTGATCCGTGAGTGCTGTTTAGGTTATCTTAGCTCGTATGTTGGATTGTCGCATCCGTGTCGACTACTCTGTTGGAAGCTGTGCATGTCCTTTGTGTGGTGTGTTCCTAGCAGAGTTGGGACTGATCCCTTTCAACCTGGAACTCACCTTCACCTTCCTCCCCTTTTGAAGTGTTGGAACCTCTCATACTCATTCCTTGACTCACTGCATTAGTCACACCCTTGCTGCTGATAAAGTTATCTTACTTGCCTCTGTGTGACATCACGATCAAGGCATTACCTTACGACCCACTGCTTGGACTCTCACACCAAACGGACTGAGGTCTAATTGGGACTTCTTACCGGGGAGATCCCCTTGACATGTTGGCAAGTCTAGCACCGTCAACAGTAACATATATGTTGAATAAGTAGGTTAAGGGTTTATTAAAGTATTTGGAAATCACCATGGTTTCTAGGTGAAGGTGTAGCTTAGTGGTTTAAATTGTTGTTATGGCACTCTGATGGAGTCAACCAACTGGTGATACTCAAATTTAGATAAGAAGAAGTAGAAAAATTATTAAGTATTGTTTAGTATGTCATAGAGGGCATCAAATTTGATTTAAGAGTGTCAGTGAGGATTTTTAGTTGTATTTCCTCCATCATAGATGGGTTCAAAGTGAAAAGACTTGGGGAAATGCTCTTTACTATTGTCACTATGATGACAAGTTAACTTAAGGCATGAATTTAGTTTGAAAAAGTTGCGAAGGTGTTCCTTCTTGGGGTGGTGTAGACATTATTGAGGTAATTTTATCAAAGAATTTGTAAGTAGAAGAGATGCCTTATGAGATGCTCATGTTGGAGTAGCTTGGGCATAGAAATTACAAACAAAGACAAAGTTGGTGGTTTGTTTCAACTTGAGGAGGAATTGGTTGAGCCTTGTGGTGATGAAGTTCCAACTAAAGGTTGGAGATTCTCTTAGAATAGTTGTAGTGTGTTGAAGTTAGAGTGAATAATATTTTCATGGAATGCATTTCACTACAAGGTGGAACAAGTAAGGCTTTGAAACGGGCCAATTGCAAGTTTAGAGTGAAGTTGTGGATGCAACAACTGGTATGGTAAGAGTTGTAATGGGTAAGAGTTGTAATGTGGCAAGTAGTCATACTTTGTAAACATTTTAAAGATGGCCACTCGAACTGCTATGTTAAACCAACATGATGTAATGGTAAAATTAGGTCCATGGTGAAGGTATTGTTATAACAAAGTGATTTGTCTTGGGTAGATTGGTGTACTTGAAACAAATGGTTGAAAAATTTTAGGTGAGCTAAGATGAGCCATGGATAAGTTCAAGTGGAGCGAAGATGAGGTGAGTTGTGATGAAATGAATCTAACATGAGTTTAGGATAAACCCATTTGAGTTAAGGGTCGTGGAAGATGAATTGGTGATCGAGTTGACTTAAATGAGCATGTTGTTTTGATGATTGATTGATTTGCATGAGAAGGATAAGTTGATGATGTGATGATGGGAAAGGTGCCCTAATTGTTTTGGGAAAGGGTTGTAGTAGAGTTTCCCATTTGCATGGTACCTTAATGCAGGGAAGGAAACTAAGATGGAGTTCCTTGGAGACGACTAGAACATAACATTGGTTTGAACAAACTAAAAAGGCTATATGAAAATGGACATCATTTCCTCTGAGAACCCATATGTGATCATTTATCCAAGTCTAATTGTAGCTTTGTCACTCTCCAATGGTCTAAAATGGGGCAAACTATTAGGACATTTGGATGATCTAGTGGTGTTTATGGTGCCCTAAGGAGCTATCAATATAATGGAAATGAATGGATGGATGAGTGGGTCATATTATACAAACAAGTAGATCTGGTCCATCTTATGGGTGGATGGATAAGTATGTCCATTCCAACTCTTGTGAAATTTGAGTAGGCAACTAGGTTTGACCTAGTTCATAGAGACTTAGACAAGTGTGAAGGTATACTCAAGCATGCATGTGGAGACGTGTTGATGCAAAAGCACATTAAAAACCCTAGTGGGTCAAATGGAACATGAAAAATAGGTTGGATAGATATATATTCACACTTCCTCATGGACAAAACACAACGACTAAACTAGTCACTCAACTTAGTTTGACACAAGGAAGATCTATTCATGAAACTTGGATAATTTAACTATATTTGGAACTTTGTTAGAGTTTCAATGTAGAAATTTGTGTTGGAACAAAATAATGGGAGTAAGTTGATAGTTTAGTGATGTTCACTAAGGATTATGAACATACCAGAGAGGGGAACATGTAAGGGCCTCTTCCTCATTGAATGGAAATAACTAGTTGAAGTGCATGTTGAACAATATTCCTAATGGATTGGCATGACATGACAATCGAGTGTTGAAAAGATAATGGAACTTACACTCATTTATGAATGAGCTAATGGGTATGGCCTCATATGTAAGCCTTGGGGCCCCATCATATAGATAGTTATTTAGTGTTTCAATGTTCAATGGATGCTTAGCCTAAACATGACTATTGGCTAAGGATTATTGACCAACTTGATGGTGCATGATGCACTAGTGAGGATGATGGATTATATGACCTGGCCTTGCCACTCTTAGCAATACACAAGAATTATTGCTTAAAATTTTGAACAAGGAAGCTTCTTGAGTGGGCATGTGTTAACAAACAAAATAAAAGGGGATGTGGTGTGGATGGTGTTGACAAACTCCAAGAGGCATGGTTCAAGGAAACACATAATGGAATGGTTTCTTGGGAAGATTTTGTGGAGTTGAAAATAAGTCTATTGGATCACTTAGGGCATGTTAAGGGGAAATGTTGATGGAAATAGTTGCGTCCGAACAAGGTGGGACCACCCAAGTAGTTAACAACACAAACAAGTTGGATATGTTTTGAGGAAAGTGTGCAAGTTGTAGTTTGTGGTACAATGGATGAGAGGATTGATTGCTATATAAAGACACATTGAAGAGTTCATTTGAGGGGGAAGGAAGAATGTAACAAGGGTGTAAGGATGTTCATATTCTATTTATGCATGGAGACTTTATCTAAGGACATGATGAATCATTCAAGGAGTGGAAGAAGTGGTTCGAGTTTGAATCCTTTTTGGGTGGGATAGTCATGGGTTAATTTTCCTTGTAAGACAAATTGGACAAGATTAAGAAAAACATTGTTGTGATTTAGAGGCTTGTTGTAGTGGACTCTTTTAAAAAAAGGTGGTTATGTGCAAGATTGTTGTAGCAACCATTTGTGGTACTTCGATTTTCAATTTGTAAAGTTGTTTGTTTAGGCTTTATGTTGTATTGTAAATGACCCTGTTGGTTTTTCCTTGATGCATTATTAATGAAACTTGACATCTTGGTGATTACACTCTTTATATAGAGCCAAAATAATCACATTTCAGTGGGTTATTCTCTAAGAGGAGTGAATTTCCCATTTAAATACCAACGTATTATTATGTTGTTGTTGACATGATTTATTTTGTGTTTCTTTATGTTTATGGTCGATAGTTAAGTTACTTTGATTTAGATTTAAGACTCGAAAGAAATGAAATACATATTAAAATCAAAATATAGAGATATAATGAAACTAAACTTCAATTAATAAATAGGAATGTTGAAATTGTTTATATGTAGAATGGAAGAAACTAACTTGAATGGTGGTAGCTTATCTCTGAGAAGAGATGTGATAGCTGCACGCCTTCCTAAACTATGTTATAATGAGGCTCAAAGACCTTTTTATCATGAAGAAACAATGAGAAACCCTAAACATCCAAAACCCTAACCCTATGAGATGACGTTCCAAAGGCTTATGGGCCCCAATGGGGTAAGTCAGAATGTCAACTTCTCAGGGTCATAATCATGACATATTATCTCTGTTTTGCACGCACAATAACCCCTTAGAAATGTATATCCGAGGAGAACAAATTTCAACTACAAATGTGATTGTTTACTTGTTTCGCCCAAAAAATGCCATTTAGGTCCTCAAAATGACTGCAGAAGTTCAAGACTTGAAAATTGCCAAAAAGAGAAAACTGCCAAAATAGGAAACCATGCTGAAAAATAAGAAACTGATAGGAAACTATGTTGTGATTAAAGTGGAATAGGTGGATGGCCACTAATATCCACCTGGTTCAGTCCTCCCCCCTTAGGAAGTGTTACACAATATTTTGTCACACCTCTTATTCACTTCCTGGTCCATATCTTGAAGTGCCAAAACATTGACAACTGTGCAACATATCCATCATGATATATAGACCAAAACCTCCCTGAAGAATGAAAGAAAAACTGGCCTGGATTAATTTTGAAGAAGGTTAGCTAAAACCCTAGTTTTAGGGTCAGTGTGTTTTGCTTCTCTGATTTCCTGCGCTGATGGTAGGTTGCTTTGCTCTACCCTAGCGCTACGAGTGCGGGTTTTGATATGAAAACCTGCACTGAAGCTCTTCTGGTAGGATTTCCCAAACCGGAAGAGAAGCTTCGTGCACTAGAAATTTCGAGAACAACAAGTTGTATATTGGTTGTTGTTCATATGGTCGAGCTCTCCCATTTGGACCTCTTGATCTTATCATTATGGACTTCCCCCTTGAGATGTGGACCTTCCTCCCTCTTTTGTGGATCCCTAACTCCCTCTACCTTCCTATAAATCAACTCCCTTCCATACCCAAATGGTTGGTCATTGATTGCTTGCATTCCTATACTGAGATTATGCCCAAATGTCGCCCATTCGAACTTGGAGAAGGAGTGCTTGAAGAGTATTTGCTTGGACTTGGACATCCACCAAAAGGAGGTCTCCAACATCAAGGCATAGGTTGTATTCTTCCCCTTTTAGCTCATTAATATATACATTTGATGTTCACTTTCCATAATTGTGTAAATTTTTATACTTTTAGCTTAATACTCCTTGATCTATTAAGTAGTTTATGTTTGACGTATGCTATGTATGATCTTGTATTTTGCATTGGTCTTTGATCTTTCTTACTGGTACTCAAACGTGAAGAACAAGTAAGGAACGAGCCTGGAAGTGAAGGGATCAAATTCATCTACAAAGGATTGAGTAATTAGCATTAGAGCAAGGTAGGCCACCCTCCCTCTGCAATTGTTAAACATAAGCTAGGAAAGTGTATGTTAATTTTTTAAGTTTGTTGCTCGACCCACTCATTGGAATAGAGAGATTGCCTTTGTTTGCAGAGGGCATTTGCCTTCACAACAAAATGGCAACCCCACTGGAGATGTTATAACCTCTTCAATCTCTTTTTCGATCTAATCTCTTGATCAGTTTAACCGATCATCGAGTTCTTAGTTAGTTTGAGCCTGTATAGGTCTGCACAATCACTGATTATTGCGTTAGAGTGATGAGTCTGGAGTGTTTGTTGAAATATTTTTTGTTTTTTGCCTTATTCCTCATCCAATGCATTTTTGGCTCAGACAGTCGTTCTGCCAACGTGCTTTCCTTTAAAACATTCGCGCTGATCCCCTGTTTAGCACTAGTTTGGCCATTACAGCCACACTGATCTCACAGATTGGCAAAAATTAGGGTTTCTTTATCAAAATCCAGTGTGCTTGAGCCCGTGAGGTCTTTTCTTGTCATTTGTTATTGGATTTGTTGATGTTTTGTCTGATTATCTGATTTGATTAGCGAATTCTTGTCTCTTTGAGCTTTTAAGTGTTTAAGTGAAATTGGGTTGATTTTAGGGTTTATAGGTCATTTGATTGTCACTTGTAGCTTGTAAGTGTCACTGAGTTTGTGGTTTGCTGATTGGTTAGATTTGGTTATCTGTTAAAATCATTCAAATCATTGGTTTGCATTAGTTTCAATTTGTATTTCACAAAGTTGTTTTTCAATTGTGTTAGGTCATCTTGCATTTGAGATTCATCTTTGTAATTCATCAAGCATAAATTACATTGCTTGGTTTACAAAACGAAAATAGTGCATTTGTTTTTCTATTCAAAAGAGAAAAGTGGAAGACATTTTCATTAAGTTCTTTTGGATTGGATTTGTTGTTGCTTTGATTGGTGCATCGTTTGCATTAGGAGCATTTGAATCGAAATCTCATTTTTGCTTTAGTTGAAGCTTAATTTCATTAGAGCATCTGAAAATCAAAGAGAACATCATTTAGATAAAGTGCATATTAGTAAAGTAAAAATCATTTTGCTTTCGATAGATTGCATATAAGATAGTGAAGATTGTTTTTGCTTTTGCGTATTGCATTTGGAAAGAAAAGTTAGTGGAGGCATGTTCTTTGATGCATTCTCTTGTTTGATGCATTGATCAATTGAATTCTCTTCCCTTGTTAGTGTAGCATTCGTTGAAGTGAAAAGTTTCCTTTTCCCATATAATTGCATTTTAGGATTTAGGTGACATTGTTTGTGCCCAAAAATTGAGACATAATTCAAGAACAAAATTAAAATTTACTGAATTAACCTAAGAAGCATTTGGAACTTAACACAATCATTTAGAGGTCTAGGCTAGAGACATGTTTCAGCGTCTATAAACCTAGAAAATGTCGTTAACTTCCAACATTGTATCCCAAGGGTGAAATTTCGTTCCACGTATGGAATTATATAAGAGGTTCTCTAGTACTCTCGAGTATACTAGAGGCACTCCAATATGGAAAGTATATGGGAACACTCTCATCAGACAGTTATGCATTAGACATTGCTAACATAGGCTTGTGCTCCCCATACTGTCGCGTATATATTGGGAGACCCCACTAGGTTTCTATCCTTTAGCCACAGGTAACTGAGTCAGCCACCTTATAGACGTGATACATCGAACATAACATTCGGGGAGATCGACCATCGTACATTAAGTCCTTCATTTGAGCTAAGGTGTATATAACGGTTCACAGATACTTGGTAAACCCTCTTGCCTAGTACACCCTTTTTTATTTATTTCTTATTTTTAAGTTGTAAAATTTAACTTCCCACGATAACATGACTTACCTTTGCAATTATCCTTAGCCTCACATTGCCTAATTAGTAGTAAATTTTAATTGTAAGATCAAATCAACCACCTCCTTTTGTTTTTGAGGGAAGGTCATTGTGGCTGAACCACTGGGTTCACCTTACATATCCCCTTCATCATTTGACATTGAAGGGTCATCACAAGGAGTCCATCCTGAGATTTCGCAGTCACTTGAAGCCCAAGGTTTTGAACTTGAATTATCTTGAGCATTCAACCCCTTTCTTCTTGTCCTCCACCTCGAGACTCATCATCTCAGGAATCTAGCCCAAAAAATCCCGAGGTTCCGCATAGGTAATTATTCCCTCCAAATCTACTTTTTGATCCATTGGTCATATCTCCTCAATGACCGTATAGTTTGTACGATAATCCTGGTGTACCTTTGAATATTTCTCCACGCTCATCATGAATTCCCCCTCGCCAACTGTTTCCATCCATTGCATCAGAAGGTGAGTTTCCAACATATCCTCGAGATCCTCCTCCAAAAGTCTCAACCACTCACACTCCTAGTGTTGGCAATTGTTTTGAATATAAATTTTCACCTGAAGGATTTTCGTATGTGAGAAGTGTGCCACCTCCACCACCACCTGAAAGAAATGAACCTTTGTTTCCACTAGGTTACACTTCTTTGGATCAATTGGTTTCAAGTACTCTAGGTGCATCTTCATTTTATCATAATCCCATTTGGTCGTCAGGTGCCATGCCTACTTCTGGTTTATTTTTTTCAAGCGTGGCCTCTCAAATTCCTGTACAAACTACAATTTCTTTAGTTCCTGTACAACTGACATTTACAGTTGGGACAGTTAATGTCCCTATAGGTTCCTTAGGTTCTCCATTAAGTGGACACTATGTGCCACCACCTATCCCACCGCATGGGGGAAATAACCACCTCCTCCATATGTACCTCTTGTTTCGAGTGGAACTTATGTGAGTGGATCTCAAACTCAAGCTACGAGAGTTAGTCAAAATGTTGGCAGTTTACCTTATCCTAGTGGATCATCTATTCCATTTGGATCAAGCCAAATCCCGTATCAACATCCTCTTTCGACCCAGGTACCCTACCAACATCCGTAGCCTCTGTATGGCTCACAATAGCATCAGAATCCACACTTTAATCAAGAAGCAGGGCCCCAAATGCAGTCTGGTTCAAATCTCTCATTTGGGACATCTGGTCAATTTCAAACTGGAACCTATTAGTACCAACCTGGAACCCAACAAATTCCATAAGGAAATTTCCAACAACAACAACATTATGTACAACAAGGACCTTATGTGCAACAAGGGCCTTATCAACAACCATTACAGTAGTAAGGTCAACCCTTGCAATAGCAAAACCAACGCTTGTACCAACAAGGCCAACCCTTACAGCAACAAGGTCAACCTTGCAACAACAGGGTCCACAATTTTATCACCAGGGGCAACAGTTGCGACAAAAACCTTATACTCCCTACTCTTTGCAAGTTGTTTATCCACCTTATGGTTCTCAATGGCCTATGATGGGTCAGTATCAACCTTACCTTGGTCAAAACCCACCTTTGTGGGGACAAAATCCACCTTGGTATGGTTAGAATACCTCTCAATGGGGGGAATATCAAGCTCCTTATGGTCAAAATCTGCCACTTTGGGGGGAAAATCAATACCAACAAGGTTGGAATCCACAAATTGGGCCTTATCAAAGCCCCCCCATGCCTTTTAATCCACAATTTCCATTTCTAGCAATGTTGGAACTAACAGATGTGTCAAGGCTCACAAATGACCCAATACTCCATTCGCCGTATTGGCCTCTGGTTCCTACTAAGATTCTTGGCGATTATCCGAAATTCAAAGGAAGGTCTAAAGAAGACTCATAGGCCCACGTTATGACTTACCATTTATGGTGTTCATCTAACTCTTGGGTTGATGATTCCATTCGTTTATGTCTTTTCTGACTAACCTTATTGGGTGATGTCGCGAAATGGTACATCGAGTTACCTCGAGGTGCCTTCCAAGACTTCAACACTTTGGCGATGGCCTTCCTTACTCACTTAAAATTATCAATTCAATATAAAACTGGTACCCATCCACTAACGTCCTTGAAAAAAAATATTGCTACCCACATATCCGATCATATTCATGAATGAAGACGTCGACATTGCCTTATCAAGTTCGATATACCTAATGAGATTTTAACTGAGTGGTTTATCAAATCATTCATTAATAAAATTGCCAAGGACATAACTATGGGTGGCTGTGTGACTGATGATCAAGCAATTTCCTGTGCCCAATATCTTGATTTGGTGTATTCCCAATCTGGCACGTTGTATGATCTCTTGCCTAATGCTCTGAGATCATTGTCTGATTCAGCATCTTCCAAACCTCCAGAGGCACTACCCGTCGATGTTATTATTGGGTCAGTGACTCAAACTTCTAGTAAATCTTCTTTTGCTTCCTCAAAGTAGAAATCTGTTTCAACTACTATATCTAATTCTTGGAATCGCTCTCAACATCCTGGTAAAACTTCTGAGGTTAATGCCATTCAATCTATTGTGGAAAACAAAACCTCAAAAGATAAGAGGAAGGGTAAAGAAAAAGCCAAAATTTCTACCCCGAAATAGGATCCTCCGAAATCATCTGCTGATGATGCATCTAAATGTGAGCCCAAATATCCTTGTCTCATTTGTGATGAAGATCACTATACCAAGGATTGTCCCCGTCGTGATGAAGTTAGTCGTTTGTTAAAAGGAACCCAAGGGACACCGACTTTATTAAAAGAACCTTTTCCATCACAACAAACCAAATTGGTAGAGAAACCACAATCTTCTACATCTTCAGGCTCTCAGTTTTATATGAGTGGAACGACACCTATTTGTATCGCCACTCAGTCAAAAGACTATCTGGCTCCTCCCAAACAGGTTGTGGAGAAAGAGGTTACTGATACACCTTCCACTTCTATTCCACCCAATTCTAGTCCTCTTCATATTGAGAGACCTAGTAATGACTCCATTATTTGACCACCTCCTAAGGGTGTTCTTAGGAAATCATCATACAATATGAATGCACGAGTTGCTCAACATTATAATATTATCGAAGATTTAGCTCAAGTGCCTTCAATGATGTCTGCCTTGGAAGTTCTCTGGAGTTGTCCATCGCAACAGAAAGTGTTACTATATGCTATAGGAGGAATTGACCCTAAAAATTCGAGTTTGATTACCTTTGACCTAGAAATCATGTTCCATGTCTTCCACATTAGCTTGCCTTTTTAATACAAGTCATTCTCAAAGGGACGACAATTCATTGGATTGTTGTTGATGAGGGTGCTTCCACCTGCATCATGTTTGTCTCATGCTGGAAAGCTATTGGCTCTCTGCCTCTCAACCAGTATCCTAACACCTTAGAAGCCTTCGATGGCAAAGGATCTCGTCCATACGGTATTCTCAATAAATTTCCCATAACGTTGGAAGGGAAAACCATTAACTTATAAGTAGAAGTCGTTGACACCAACTTGAATTATAACCTTCAACTTGGTCGAAGTTGGACCCATGCTATGTTTTGCATGGTTTCTACATTGTTTCGTGTGGTCTGTTTTCCTCATGAGGGGAAAATAGTCACCGTTGATCAGTTAGCCTTTTTCTCTTCTGGCTCTTCGAATGGAAATGTGCCATATGTGGGAAATAATGACATCCCTTATGAGAGGGTTGGGTGGGTGTTTTTAAGGCCTCTTCTCTTATGGGAAATTTTTCCCTCCCACCTCCAAACATTTCTTCCGTCAACATGATCTCCACTTCACACGATCCTTGGATCATTCCTCTTCCCAATCAAGTTGATTATTTTGACCATATCATGCTGCTCAACCCAACAAAACAAGCCTATCATGCTGTTGTTTTGGTTTCAACAGTCACTTCTTAAATTAATGCTAATCTTAGTATGCATCTAGATATGTATTCACAATCCCCTTGGCTTGGCTCTTGGGATTCTCTAGATAAGACATTTCCAACCAAAAAGAGTATCATTAAGGTTATGTCTCTTGAAGAAACTCCCTGGAATGATGCCCATCATCGTTCCTCGTTCCTCTTGATTCTTGGAGAGATTTCATCGTATTTAGATACCTTTATTTCCCATGTATTGACTCATCCACTTCAAACACCTATTTTGGTGCATGAAGTTTTGTCTGAAGGAAACATAGGGAACATTTTGCCTATCTTAGCAATTGACATGTCAGTTCAATCTAAGATTGTCAAAATATTTCAACTGGGGGCATCTTTTACTCACAGTGAGATTAAGATGTCCTTTCCCTCTTTTATGATATCTTCTCACTGAGTCTTTACCGTTCGTCCATTATCGCAATGGGGCATCCATCCTATGACTCGTAACCCTCACTCTCCCCGGGGGCATGGGGGAATTGTAATTTATGTGTGTCATTACATTATTTGGCCGAGTCGATGTTTACATGTCATGCCAACAATGAAACTTTGGTTTTAATCTTTGTTGATCGATTACTTGAGTCTGCAAATGGGCTCCATCTGAATTTGTTTACGCATTTTTCGTGTAAATACTTTTGCACATTAGTGTGTAGTGTGGTTTTGGAATGTTAGTTTTCTTTTGCAGATGGGTTTTCCTCTACTTACCTCACGCTTTACTTGGTTTTCATATGTCATCCAACTGTTACGTCAATTTTGCTGATGGTGCTTGTCGTAGAACACAAAATCTATCTTCCGCTGCATGGGCAATCTATGACCTTGATGGTGAGCTAGTGAATTTACAAGGTATATGTTTAGGTCGTATGACTAATAACATTGCCAAATATAGTGCAGTTATCAAGATTTTGTCAGAAGCTATTGCTCTTGGCATTAGAGAATTAATCGTGAAACTTGATTCACAACTCATTGCACTACAACTTAATGGAAATTTTTTTGTTAGAAACCCTCAAATTTTGAGAATGTATTTGTGAGTTTGTCTCTTGGAATGAAACCTTAATTTTATTACTTATCATCACATTCTGAGACGCATGAACACATTAACAGATGCATTGGCTAAATATGTGCTAGATAGACATTTTCGAAACATGTAAATCATAAAACATCACATAATAAACATGGTGAAACATAAAAACATGTATGTAATATATATATATATAAGTGTACAAATAATTAGGCACATCAAAATGACAAAATTTGTGTTCTAAGACACATGGCTTCATAAGCCTACATTAGTGCAGAAAGTAAACTTGAGTTGGCTATTCGCCCACATGGTGCTCATGATAGCATGAAACAACCCTAATAACTCGGCTCACCAGTCGACACAATTTGGTGGAAACCCTATAATGTGTCTCTGGTGCCCCAATGGCACCTCATTTATCAAGGCGTACCCTGGAATGCCCCTGGTTAAAGCTTCTAGGTTACTCTATACCTCGACAATCGGATATGATCCGTCCTCATAAGGAGCTTCCTTAATCTGGTGTGCCACTCTTTTGGCTATTGGAGAAACCCCTGGAGGTCTCTCTGGTCCCACATCAACAAATCATCGTAAGTTAAATCTCAGTAAACGTACACAAAAAATAAAAAAATTTAAAAATAGTTTTTACCTGCATCAGTCCACTGTGCGCCTGGTGGAAGTGGAATATTTGGATCTCCTTGGAAATATGTACCTACGTATGCCCAATCATCAACCATGATCAGCTGTTGATGCAACCATCTGAAAAATGCTAGAGGGAATGACATTTGTTGGCCTCCTCCATGTCGAGGCATCAACTCACCCCATATGAGTAATCGTGGATCTCTGGGCGCTGGTGCATCCACTTCTAACCAATGATAACAAAACAATGACACGCGTTCTAGGAAGAACATCACAAAAATGGATTCAAAACCAAATTGTTTCAGACTTCTCGACTTGCACTTGGTAAGTTGGCACTTCATGTAGACCAACAAACCCTTACTCTAATTCAAGGTCGTGGGATTTAGACACTCGATTGCGTACTAGAAATGAGATTTTTTTGCTTCATGCAACGCCCGAGCCCCAACAATTCAGGCCATAGTATGCAAGATTGTTCGTAGTGGGAGATTTGTGATGGTATTTATATCGATCTTCCCACTTTAGGTCTTTTTAGTGCCTGGACAATGCCTTGCAATCAACATATCCGTGTTGTCTCCTCCGGTACCCGAACCGGACAACTGAATCTGCTGTCCTTTTCTAGACAAGCCATTAATGAAATAAATGTATGCAACATCTATTTCGAGTTCTTGGTACCCGATCATGAATAGTTGGCGATCCACATCACACCAACTAATCAGATGTTGTAATAACTCAGGTTGGGATCTAATCCCAAGAATCCTAAAGAACTTGAGCAACTTGCATGTTCGTAGGGCATCAATACAACTTGGATCTTGAGTTTCTTGATGGTCTTCAACTTCGTGTCCTCTTTCTTTCCATTCAACCACGATTTTGGACTGATTATCCTATGGAAAATCAATAAAACAACATTTCATGAGCTTCCATGGAGAAAAAATTCAAGAAATACCATTTAACATGTAATATTTCACAAAAAAAATAAAAATTACATCGGTGCCAGCGCGAATATGTGTGAATTTTCATGCGCTATCAGCGTGATGGTCTAGTTGACCGTAGGGTGAGCAGCGCGGGTTCGATAGGTAAAACCCGCCCAGATTTCCCTTGACATAAACTTTTTGTAAATCTTATTTGCAGCCTAATCTATGGATGAAAATGCATGAAATGAGAATCAAAATGAAGGGAAGGGAAAGATCTCTTACCTGCAGCAAACTGATCCGGATTTAAACAGGAACGCAATAGATTACAGAGATAACCATAAATACAGAGATGCGATAACCATAAATAAAGAGATGCAGCGGAAATAACACTTTATTTCATCAATGGAAAATACCGAAATATGCTTACAACCAGAATTGAAATAAACCAGCTAGGACGATGGTAGCTTATCTCTGAGAAGAGATGTGCGGCTACATGTCTCTGAACTGTTCCGAACTTGTGTTACAATGAGGCTCGAAGGCCTATTTATTATTGAGAAACAATGGAAAACCCTTCACATTCTAAAACCGACCCTTAGAAGATGAAACGCCAAATTGTGGGCCCCGTTTTGGGTAAATTGGTACATCAATTTCCCGGGGTCGTAACTTTGGCATACGATCTCTGTTTGACGCATATGATAGCTCGTTAGAAAGATGTATCTGAGAACTACCATTGTTGGAACGGGAAACATTGGTCCATTCCATGACCCATGTTGCCCCTGGATTCCCCAAAAAACGTCGTTTGGGGCCTCAAAACGGCTCCAGAAGTTCAGGACCCGAAAAACTGCTAAAAATAGTAAGTTGTGCTACAATTAAGGAAACTAAAAATGCTGAAAGAGACAATTCTGGGGGTCCAAATGGGATAGGTGGGTGGCCACCAACATCCACCTGGATCATCCCCCTCCTTATGGGTCAGTTTTCATCACAGATATAGGTAAAATCATAGTTGATATGATATCTGCAATTATGGGATTCAACACTAGTGAATTTGTGGATGAATTGACCCTAGTGTTGATGTCTATTTTTACCCTTGGATAGCCCCTCTACTATCAGGTATTATTATGCCTCATTTATTGCTGACAAAATTCATGACCAGTTCATGAGATTGGAGAACGAAAGCGTTTTTAAGTATACCACCTTCATCTTATATTACCTCATACTCTATTATCAGTCCGAAAAATTTCCATTCCCTATCAAGAAACTTGATACCAAAGGTAATCCAATGTCTGTTATCTTTTGGAATTCCATCCTCCATAGATCCTTTTCTTCCCCTTACTCATATAATGAGTTTATTGATCAGTTTGTTTATCCAGCTACCACCTTGCTGACAAGGATTTCACCTCCTAGAATCAATGATGACATTAAAAAGATCCTTCAGCTTTCCAAATAGTATAGAGTGGATGACTGGTATTTATACCAGAATTACACAGACATCATGATATATGGGTGTGAGCTTTCCCCTTTCAAGTTACCAAAATATGTTCTAATGAGACTGTTTGCATTGGAATACTATAGACAGATAATAACTCAGACTTGATTCATTTTACTAAGGCTAAGAAGAGAGAACAACTAAGGATCAAGGATCAATTAGGCCCTTTCCTCTGTAACACTAGGGAAGCATGGAAAGCGGCAGAGAAAATTTTAGAAGACCATTTGAAATTAAACAAAATTTTTAATTGGATTCCTTATGATCCCTATAGTTCCATCTATAATAGAAGGATGAAAAATAGACTGTCACCATACTTGCATTATAGAATCTCATAGATTAAACAATTTGCCAACATGGATGAATGGAGGGAAGGGACCCTTATAGAAACAGATAGTGAGCAGGTCAATATAGAAAATGTAATGAAGGATCTTGAAAAGACACTTGACCTACATTCTTTTGGATAGATGCAGTTTGAAACTTCTCAAAAGCCAACATCAGAGACCAGTGCCTCAACAACTGATACCTCACAAAGGCACTCACAGGAGACCAGTATAGCAGTCAAGGACATCCCAGGGAAAAGAACCAGAGACCAACACCCAAGCAACAGAGTAATCAACCATGTCTAAGGAGCCTGGAACTTCTCAAAAATAGGATCAAACACAGGCCCACCCAACTCAAGTCAACATGGGAGAGCCACCAATTTTGCAGACTCCTCTGAATAAGGAAAGGAATAAAAAGAGAGACATGGAAGTAGCTACCCCTGCCAGCGGTCCATCAAACCGGCCTGGTGCTAAGAGGCACAGGCTAAATCCTCATTCTGAAGAGGAAGTTTTTGAAGAAACTACAGGTAGCCAAAGAAAAGAAGGTGTAGATAGTCATCAAACTTTTCCAGCAGGTGGGACACCTTCTAGCTCACAGAAACAGGAGTTAGAGAGACAACAAAGTGTAGAAGTGTCATCTTTTAAGCCTCCAGGAAATGAGAACATGAATATTAAAAATAAATTCAAAGAAATAAAGCTAAGAATGAGCCATTAAGGATCCAGGTCTACAATCAGTATTTAAAAATGGCTCCCACCAATCAAAATAGGTTGATGTCAGCTTAAGACATCAAGGAGGGAAAAATGAAAATTAGCTTCTTCAAGCCCAAAGTATAATAGCCTCAAACAGTTGTAGATTACCTTCAAATAGATTTTGAGGTCATGGCAAAAGACATTCATCGCCTGGATCATATTGAGTTACACAGGCAGATAGGGGAAATGATATATTCTACATTAACCACTAAGGTAATGATGGCCCAAAGATTAGAAAATTCTTTGAATTATACAACTACTCAGTTACATCTGGAAAGAGCCTCTTCACAGGCTAAAAACAATAGAATTTAATATTTGGAATAATTGGTTATTGGATTGGGACATAATCCAAAAGATGTTAAGTCTGCAGAGGCCTTGATTAAAAATAAAGATGAAGACATAGCTGCCTTAAGAAAACAGTTAAAATTACCTCCATCAAGACATCCACAAACTTCTGAGATTATACAAAAAGGGTCTGTAGAGGAGCTTATGGACTTAGTCCTTAAGCTTAATGAACAGTTGAAGGATAATGAACAAGATTTAAAAAAATCATTGAAGGAAAAGTAGGGAGAGTCGACCTCTCAACCTCCAAATGTGATACCAGTGGTTTCCACTGCAGTCCCTTCAACACTGACAACAACTCTGGCATCTAATGTCCCTTTAGTTACAGTTGAAGTAGTCACAGGAACAAGTACAGGAACGGCACTAGCAGGAACTTCAGGTTTAAGCACAGATGAATTGATAAAAATCAATGGAGGAGATGAAGCTCTAAGTCTCAGAATTACAGAAAAAAAGAACAATTTGTTACTTTAGAACAAAAATATGATCTTTCAAAAATAAATTTTGCTGAAAAAGTGAGGGAAAATAAAGGGTTAGCTCAATAGGTTAAATCATTAGAGAAAGACCTCACATTTGACAAGCCCTTAGCAGACATTAGGAAGATTCTTTGGACCAACATCACTCAGTAAATAAATGATGTTTGGCCATCAATACAAATAATTTTTGAACAGATTGATTTGGTAAAGGTAGCTCTTGAAGAAATCCAGAGAACTAAAGAAGATTTGGGAAGAAAGCCTGAGGAAGCCACCAAGCTAATAAACTTTTTGAATAGAAAAAATAAGTACCAGCTAGAAGAGTTGGGCATTGAAGACAGAACAGGGACTATTCTGGAAATCAAGAAGGTATTGACCAAAAGATCTCTAACGCAGAATTTGGAAAAAAGATGCTAGAACATGCAAGAAGAAATCAATGATTTTATGGAAAAATTTGGCATTTTGCATAACAAAGGGCTACCTAGTCCTTTAGTAATCAATGATAAATTGATGAGACATATAGAATATGTTGATAAATTGGCTCAATATTTAGTTAACCAGGCTAGTGCATCAGCTACTGCATCTGCACCAAAAGCACTGCCTACAGGCAGAGTTCTCTATGACAGTCTAGAGAACCTTTTCTATGTTGAACATGAATTAAAACATTTATTTCTAGTTCAGTATAATTTTGTTAAATACACAGAGGCTAATGAAATATTCAGGAAACTCTAAAATACTAGAATACCATAGGAAAAATGGTGGACAAATATGACAGAAATTTTGTGATTTATCCTTGGTAAAAAAGTAAATTTTCATTAGTTACTAGAGTCAATTGTGGTAAAAGAAGGTAAACAACGATCAAGCAGGTAAAGAGTATCAAAAATAGGCTAAAGAGTATCAGTAAGAAGATGAAAAGCAGAACAACCAGCACGGATTTACAAAGAAGACAACAAGATAATTCATCGTAGGGCCTGCCTCCAGCTCATCCACAAAAACAGGGATAGTAAGCCATCAGTTTACTTTATCTTCTATTTTCGAGACCATCTATCTCTAATTTCATGTAACATATGGTTAGTCATCCTAGAATGTATCTCTCTTTGTTATGAGATATTTTATTGTAAAACTTTTGTATAAATATTCCCTCATTCGGAGTATTGAGGGTGGATTCTTAAATATTTCTGTAAAGCTGATTATTTTGGAATAGAAAGTTGTTGATCAACTCTTTTATGGTTAGATGGATGAAGAAATAATACAAAGAACTTTTTACAGGATTCATGTGTCAAACACCACACAAATAAGTATTTTATATTTCATGTGTTATTATTTTCTAGTTTAATATTTCAATTGTGTTTCATATCTGAATATTAAAACGAAAAAGTATAATACAGAAATTGCTTTAGTGCAATTTGTCTTTAAAATCGTTTTTATCCTAAATATTTTCTTCTAAGCTATCATAGGCAAGGAATTCTTAACTACTCCTGCTTCTTAGCTTAATCATTATGGCCATTTAATAAGAAATTCTTATTTGCTTTTTATTAGTGATCACTCAATTTCCCTCTTCTTATAACATGTTGAAGGATTCTTAATTGCCCTTCTTTCCTTTAAAGTCCATTCCATCCTTTCAAGTTACCATTTGTTCCTTGTTTAGCTATCTTTCCTTGTGAAACCATCTTTTGTTGAAAAACCTGATCCAGTTAAGCCATCTACAATTTACTCCATAGCCCAATGGCCTGAAATACTCTGATCTATCCATCTGCTCCTGAATTCCACCATCAAACACATTCAAAACCCCAAAGCATTCATAATTATCCTAATATCCTATAAAACAAAGCTAAAACTTAAAGAGAGAGCCCTCTCTGAGTATAGATTGGCTAGATTCTGTACTTAAAAGTTGGTTTGTGGTTACCTCGAACCTCTTTCCTTATTTTAACAACTTCAAGGAAAATCTAAGTGATAACAGAAACAACAGTAGCCATAGCATAAACCCACGTACAACCCAGTAGAAGATTATAATCTAGCGGTCCATCAATAACTTTGACTTCTACTAATACCGTCTTTCCTTTTAATTCTACTTGTAATGAATTTATAATTTCACAAGGCTTGAAGCCTCTTCTACCAAAATATTTTAGAGTAGTTGGTGACTAATTCAATTGGGGAGAACCAATCACCTTCTAGCGAGAAAGGGACACGATACAAGTTGAGGATCCTTTGTCCGCAATGGAATGATGGATATTCTTACCATGAATAACGACTTGAATCATGAAAGATAATTGGGTTGGAAGTCAAGACGTATGATTCTCTTGGTTAATAGATACTAGGTTGGAATTTGAAGGATCAATACATCCAATTGCGGAAAGAAAAGCATTATTTTGGGTAGGGAAATTTTGCAACATCTTAAGAGTTTTCATAGTTGAAGGAGCCTGAGCCAAATCCTCAACTATGTTATAATTCTTAGCAACTCTTGCATGAGGGTTGAATGTAGATTTATGGATAACGCCTTTGGAAGGATTAATTGTCAATTCAATAGGAAACATATTTGGAGCAAGATCCAACAGAGATGCAGTCAAACTACCAGGTTGATCGGTAGCCTCACCATCTGATGGATTAACATTACTGTATTATTTACTTCGGGTGGCCACCATAACTTCATTTTTTGACTTAGTATAGGAAAGCATCAAGACCGAGTTAGAGGAAGTGGGATCTTGGGCAACCATGTTGGTCTCTTGATTTCAAAACAGATCTATCATAACAACAGGTGTAGCATATGATTTAAGGTATTAATTCACTTCCACCTAGTGTGGATAATTGTGAGTGAAGTGCTCCTCATTACAAATACAACATGGATAGCAAAGCTTTTTCTCTTCTTCAAAATACTGATTTTATTTATCCTACGGAGGATTATCTTTCTTCTTCTTTCCTTTTCCTTTCTTCTTACATCCTGGTTGTTGATATTTGTATTTTCAAGATTAAATGACATTGATATCGGAAGTAGAAGCGACATGAGTGATGGTAGGAGGCCTTTGGGAAGCCACAACAAGATTCAAACCAGATGGTTTACTTGTCCACTGCTAGCTAGAAAAACCAACCATGCCATCAGTGGCATGTGATTCTTTACTAGGAGGTTGAGGAACTGTATTGGAAGGTCAAGGAGCATTTTGTATTTTATCATAGAGCATGCCGAATTGGGTATAAATAAGGTCCAAATATTGGGCATGAGGAATTACCTTCTCTTTGGTCACAACTCTACCCTTAGAAATGTCTTCTATGATGGATGGAAAAAAAGACTTAATGAACCATTCAGCTAACAATTGTTCAGGAAAAAAAGTTAACCAAATGACGACGTTATCACTCATGAATTTGATCTAAAATGTGAGTTGCATCAGTTTGTTTGAAATTGGTTAAAATTTCAGTTCCAATATAATATTGGATGGGTAACTAGAAATGTGTTAGTAATGTGGTAGTCAAGGAGGTAAAATTATTGAATGAAGCTCATGCTAGTTGATTATACCATTTTAATGTTGTAATGGTGAATGCGCACTGGAAAAGACACAAATAAACAGATTCATCATTAAGAGAGTTCTAAGAACACCACAAATGATAAGTCATCACATGTGGAGATGGGTCTTCTCCAGGATTTACATTGAATTTAGGGATATCACTCGGAAATTTTATGGGAATAACCGTCCACCAAGGTGAATAAGAAATGGGATCATTGATGAGCCTGGTTATATCCATTAATTCAAGAGTTTCTATGAATGGAAACTACTTGTTGAGGTCCGATGGAGGATACCTTGTGTAAGATGGGATGGCCTGAGCAACAAGTATCTGTGTTCTAGGATAGGGAGGATTTTAATAAATAGAATACACATAACCTTTCTTCTCATCTCCAAGATAGCCTTGTAAAGGTTGAAATGGTTGGGCTTGGATTTATTGACCATAAGGTATTTGAAGTATACCTTGATATGGTTGATACGGTTTCCCTGTGGGATTTTTCATCATCCCAACATATGGTTGGTTAGGTTGTGCTTGTGCCATACCATATACATTCTGACCCGCTTGAATTTGAGGAATAGCCTAACCAAGTGGTTGTGATTATAAGTTAGCTTGAAAAGGTTAGGTATATGTGGCTTGTGAGGTGATAAATACCTATGGAATAGGTTGAGTTAAAGATGTGGCCTATAAAGGTTGCCTTACATTCACTTGAGCTTTAAAGGGTTGACATATAAGTTGATGAACAGGAATTTGAGATGTAGGTGGAACAAGTTAAGAAATTAAAGATGAAGCCACAACCGAACTAGGTTTTATAGGAGCAGTAGGTTGCCAAACATTAGCCTCCATTCCTAAATGTGGAAGACTCCCATGAATATGAGCACTAACTTAAGGGGAAATAAATATCTCTGTAATAGGTTCCCCCCCTACCGAAAGAGGAGGGGAATATAGAGGCAACTGCCTCCCATTGGACGGTTCCCAATAGGAGTTGGATTGAGTATGTGTCCATACCCACTGACATAAGGACCATCCTCTTTCTAAATCATAGGAATATATGGAGGAGGAAGATCATACTGTGTAGTGCTCATCGAAGAAGTTTTAGATAGAATTCCAGATGTAGATGACAAGGGAAAGGTCCATGGACTAGATGTTTCACTAGAAAAGGCACCAGACAAAGATTGGTAACCAGCTGGGATAGATGGACCACCATAAAAGTGTGTCTCTAGAGATGTTACAAACATGGATGAAGTTGGAACATGGGCTTTCTCTATCATGGTGGTAAATACAGGCTGAGAAACCATATCATATTTATTCATGGTTAATTGTCCCAAAATGGGTTTACCAAGGGAAACTCAAAGGTGAGTTGAAAGGAAAAGAGCTAGACAAATTAGTTTGTGATGTAGTATAAGGAGAAGGAAAAGGATGGGACTAATAAAAATGAGCTCCTAATCAAATAGGAGAGGAGGGTTGATGCTCTTCATAAAGAATCTCTTCGATACTCACAAGATCAGGTGGAAGTGGTTCACTGTCGGGTCCAAGATATATAGGTTATGGTTGGGTTTCATATATAGGAATAAAAGAGGAAGGTCCTGAAGTAATAGGTGTATATAACTAAGGTGCCTCAGGTTGTGTAACCTCAGGTTGTGTTGTCTCTAATTTTGTATAGTCAGGTTCAATAACCTCAGGTAATTAGATTTTAGGTGCTTATGTTTTGACTATGTCGGACTCACCAGCCAATCAAGAAGTAATCTCAAGTTCATTACTCATGGGAAAAGATGATTATGGTGGATCTATCTCAGGTAGAGGACCAAAAGTAGTAGCTCCTGGAGTACTAGATTTAGTAGTCTATGTCTTTTTGTGCTTCTGACGATGGCCAAGAGTTGCCTTAGGTGGAAGAGGAAGCTTATTTTTCATTCTATGCGAACGATGGAGTGTAGGGTGTTCTTCTTCCACATTGGTTTACTAAATTTTAAAAATTAACAACAAAAATAAATCAAATAGGGTAATCTAGGCATAAAGGTTTACCAAGCAGCTGTGAACTATGATGTACCACCTTAGAGAACTAAGGAATTACTTTCGAGAAAGAAATCTCCCCGAATGTTGTGTTTGATGTATCACGGTATATAAGGCGATTGACTTGGTTAGCTAAGGTGAGGATAGAAACCTATGGTGGACTTCCAAAATACACTCGAAGGTACATGGAAGTGCATTCTGGATTAGTGTTGTCAAATACGTAACCTTACGATGAGATCATTCCCATATACTTTTCATGCATGGAGCGCTATCCAATATACCTGGAGGTACGTGGAGAACATTCTAATACACTTACGTACGTGGAATGGGATATCACCCCTAGAATACAATGCTGGAAAAAAATGAAAAATCCTATGTTTATAGAAGTTAGAATGCATCTCTAGCCTAGACCTCTAGATGTTTGTGTTAATGTTTCAAATGCTCCTTAAGATTGATTCAATAAATTTTAAAGTTTGTCTTGAATTATGTTTCAAATTTCACTTGAATATCCTAAAGATGAAATCTAACATGAAAAAATTAAATCTTCTTTTCAATGAAAATATATGTACAAGAGGGAAGAGAACAAATAATTATGCAACATACAAGATGCAACAAACCAGGTCATTAAATCAACTCCCCTATTGCAAATATTCCAAATTTCAATTTCACACACAAAACTCTAAATGGAATGTAAAATGCATAAGATTTTTCTTTTCGATCCACTTAGTTTTCAATTAAAAACTAAGATATTTTCTAAATCAATGATAAAGAAACTATTCAGAATGATGACTGAAACACCAATTCTTTCATGGAATCAATTTTCTATTTACCTAATTGATAAGAAAAAAACAAAATCCAAACAAATTCTTATGAAAGGCAATCAAAACCAAAAGAAAACAAGTTGAAGGATTTTCATAGACTAAGGCACACTCAGGGACATAAGGAGAACGAACTGGAACAAAGTAAATCAGAGAGAAAAACACAAAATGGATTTTTTTGTATCAAACAAGGGTCAACGCAGGTGTTGAAAGGAAACCAATGCTCTACAGTGTAGGTGTAGAGAGGGCTAGGGAGCACTGCAATGCTCTATCTTAAGACCAGGGGGAGAATTGATCAAGTTGGGGCCAAGTTCAGACACATAAAAACAAAATCAAGCTCAATGAAAGGCCTTCCTAGGGTCAATCCAAATTGAGTGAGGTAATGAAGGTCTAGTCAAGAGGTGAAACAAGGGCTAAGGTCAATGAAACCACTAAGGGAAAGAAACGACCCCCAATGGAGTCACCAAATTGAAATTGCAGATAAAAGTATCTTCCCTAAACCTAATGGACTGGTCTAGAACAATAGAAAGAAAATAATGTAAAGTTTCCCTTAGAGAAATTGAATAATTGGAAAGAGGCTTACTTAGATTTCGTCGCAAGATTTATTTTTCTCCCAGCTTGTAAGCTCCAATCGTAGCTCTAATTGATATAATTAGAACCTGCACATACAATAAAAACAATCCAAGGATCCATAGTATCTACGTAGCATAATTCAATTACTCTATTCAATGGATCAACGAAGCATTGAAATACATGAATGTAAATTTAACATAACACATATATGAAAACGGTATACAAATTGTATTAATAGAACTATGACAAAGTTTACAACCAAGAATAGTAGTTGACATTGTAGAGATCTCCCCAAGTTGATATCTTCTTTCTTGTCACAAAGCACACCTCAATGTCACACTAATACATGAATATGATGACTCTCTTAAATTCAAGGAAACATCATGAGGGAATGATCAATCTCCAAAATCCAACCATGATGTTGTGGATGACAATAAATTTATAGCAGAGGGATGGCAGTTTAGGAGATTATTCTTATCCATTTACCAATCAAGGCTTGAGATCCACTTAAGATGGGATGACGAGCTCCAGGGATAAGAGGTGAAGTCCCCAAGGTAGGATCAGATAGGATTCAAACTTCTTATCCAAGGTAAATTGTTAAAACAACCCCTAGAGGCTTCTGGAAGAGGAAGCCTCAAGATTCTTTTTAATTTTCCAGAATTTCTAGAACCAACACACCCCTAACAAGGGCCAAGCTATTGTTGATCACCACTAGTGTAGAATGGAGCAACTCGTTGTTGAATGCAGGTCTCTAAAGGGGTAGGGTGCATTAGGCCTTAAAAGTATTAAGTTTTAGCAATTGGACCAGAAACTCAGGCACTTGGAAAGGTCATACTTAGGGCTTTATGTAGGGATGATGAAAACATGTTCATAGATGGTGATTGATCTGGATTGTGGGCCTATTGACAAGATGTGACAAAATGGCCTATAACACCATGGTTGAAGGGAAAGCCCATATAAACCCCAAAACCATGGTCCAAGATCAAGGGTCCATTTCTGATCCTCCATATTCTTGAAATGTATTATAAAGTATCCTTTTGAGTAGAAGAAAAAATATGTATTTGGATACCAAATCTTAGACACCAATTCTCGATGCGTAGATGATATAGGTTAGAACCCATTAAATATATAGATAAGGGAATTTTCCGTGTAGTTAGCACTGAGAGAGTCATATTTATCATTTGGCACTTTAATAGATGGGATTTATTCAATCTAATGCACAACAAAGGTTGGACCTAAGAGCTCTTTAGGATAGTCATGCACAATCCTGGATTTAAGGATTCTTTAAAAGATTGGGGCTCCACCACAAAATTGAGAAACAAGATTTATTAACGTGTCCTTTACTACATCATAATCAATTAACATATTCCTATCCTAAAGTAGGAAACTCTCATAAAGGAGGTGTGTTAAGGAAAAGTGGATTCTAGTCTATTCTTGAATCCTCGATGCAAGGGAGGAAACCAAATTTGTAGCTTTCACCTGCAAGCAAAAGATTCCTCCTCAGAGAGGCCTCATGAGAATCGAGAAAATCAGAAGAATTGAATCGCATATTGCAGCTTGGGGGAGGGATAAATCTAACTACGTAAAATTTCCACAAACTAGATTTCACTCACGAGACATGGAGGGAGAGTGGCCTTACATCGTATTTTTTAGAACAGAACCCTTTATCATGAGGTAAACACTAGGAACATGAACAAAGATCAACATGGTAGAGATTATATTAGGGTTTGCAACGGTGGTGACGACAACAACTAGAGACCTCCACAAAATCAACAACATAACTAATCAATTTCCCTTCACCAAGATGCTTGATGCATTAGGTGATGATGTGCTTAGATTATTTAGCGGGATTTTTGATTTCTCAAAATTGTTTTCAAATGGAGCCATAGGGTTTTTCCAGATCTCGTAGAGCCATTTCCACAACATAATATTTTTGCATTTGATATATAACACATTTTATATACACTTTATATTTAAATCTAAATATTTTTTTAAGTGAAGGAAATATTTTTATTTTCATGCCACATAATATTTCAATGGTTAGAGTGAGTATATCACAATTTTCCAACCCTATAAAAGTTTTAACTTTAGAAAAGTATCACTCATATGTTTTTGCTAGAGCGTGTGGAAAATTTCCAACTCTAGAAGTCTCAAATTTAGAAAAATTATAATCATATGTTTTTATAAGACCATTGAATGTGCTCACTAGTGAGAATTCAATACGCTAAATTTAAACAAATTTGTTATTTTCAAGACACAAGAACATAAGAAAAGATAGATCAATGACTTGATAATAACACACTCTAAGGGGGCGACCTCCTTTTACATCACATAAATGAGAAATTATTCAATGATTCAAATGACAAGAACTCTTTGGTATATATAGGAGTTTGAAGGGTCAAAATATAACTAATGCCTACATAACAATAATATTGTAATGGCACAACAATAATAATAGTGGACTTATTTGGGGCAAAACAATAACAATATAGGGGCTACACTAGTATTATAGGCACCTAACATGCCCCTCTCCTTCCAAAAAGTGTTATCCTCAATTCTTAAGTAGTTCTAGATGCTTATGTCTAAAATACTCATCCTCCCATGTGGAATCTTTAGCAGGTAATTTCTTCCACTTAATGACATGCTTTGAAATTGATCGATTCCATAACTACTTGATTCTTGTTTCTGTGATTGCTTCAACCTCTAATATGATTTTTCCTTGCTCGTCAAGTTTTGGAAATATAATTTGAATTAGGAGCTTACCAACTATAACCTTCTTTAAGAATGAAACATGGAAAAATGGGTGTACTCGCGAAGACACAGAAAGCTCCAATTTGAATTCCATATTACTAGTATTTTGCAAAAATTTATAAGGGCCATAGTATTTGGGTGATAATTTATTATTCTTCATATCTTTCTTGAGGGACATTTCTTTGTAAGGTTGTAGCCATAAAATACCCAATCAACTGTGACAACACTTATTTCACTGTGATATTGATCTACTTGTTATTTCATTTGATTCTGTGATAGAGTCAGGTTATCCTTTAAGATTTGGAGAACTTGATATTGGTGCTTGATGTGATCTCCCACTTCTTGAACCTTAGAATTGTCTCTAATATATGATGTGATGGAAAATGAATGGTATCCATAAATAGCCATAAATGGGCTGATTTTTGTTGTGGTATGGAAATAAGTTTTATACAACCATTCTACCAAAGGTAACCACTTGACCCATTATGTTTTTTTAGTAGATACAAAGAAGCAAATATATCCTTATAAACATGTGTTCAATATCTTAGTTTTCCCATCAAATTGAGAATGGTAAGATGAGCTATGAGCCAATTGAGTACCAAGATAAGAAAATGGGATCTTTGTCACTTGCAATAATCATTGGGTTTCCATGTAGTTTTTGAACTATTTCCACAAATGCAGTAGCATCTATACTAGTTTTGAAAGGATGAAATAGCACAAAAAAGTGTGCATACCTAGTAAGTCAATCAACTACTACCATGATGACTCTTTCCTTCAGACTTGGGTATATTTGTGATAAAATACATTGATACACCCTCCCAACTTTGACTTGGAATTGATAATGGTTGTAAAATACCTGGGGTCTTAATTGTCTCGACATTATTTTGTTGGAAAAACAAACATTCTTCCACAAACTTCTGCATATCAAATTTAAGCCCATCCCAAAAAAAATCCTTCTTGACCCTCTGGTAAGTTCTTAAAAATATAGAGTGCCTTCCTTTAAGAGAGTTGTGTAATTCCAAAAGTATCTTTTTGTTTGAGTTGGGAGTTCTTATATAGATATAAACAATATTTGTACCACAACGAATCATTTTTCTAAATAAATGTATCAGATGCATTGGGATCTTGTTGCAACTTTTAAATGAGTGTCCACACCTCTTTGTGATTCTTCCATTCATCCCTTGATTTAGTTATCCAATCAGGTTGGATAAAATAAATGGCACATAGTAATTCCTCCACCCTCCTCATCCTTTCTTGAGAGTGCATTTGCAATAACATTTTGCTTCCCTTTTTTGTAGATGATTTCAAAGTCATAGCTCAACATATTTGTGACCAATTTTTATTGCTCTTCTAGATATAATATTGTTCCAAGGAGTATCCACTACAAGAAAAAAGGTCATTGGTGAGGGTCATGCCTGTGACAGAGCTTTAAGGTTTGTCACCAATGTGACATATGGTGACGGTATTTAAAAAAGCATTCTTTTAAGTGTATATAGTGATGGTCCTTTAAGGTTTGTCACCAAAGCCATTTCCAATGACACTTTTGGTGAGGGTCATTAAAGGCTCGTCACTGATTCTCTCTTTGGTGACACTTTTGGTGAGGATCTTTAAATGCCCATTAATAATTCTCTCTTTGGTGACACTTCTAGTGATCATATTTTATTGACTGTCACCACTGATATTTTTGGTTACTTTTGGTGACAGTCAATAAATGTTCATCATCATTGGTCATTCCAATGAGTTTTTTATGACGCTTCATGCCTGTGACGGACCTTTAAGGTCCATCACCAATGTCGCATATGGCGACGATCTTTAAAAAATTGTTGTTGTAAGTGTATATAGTGATGGTCCTTTAAGGTTTGTCACCAAATCCATTTTCAAATACACTTTTGGTGAGGGTCATTAAAGGCCCATCACTAATTTTCTCTTTGGTGACACTTTTGGTGAGGGTCGTTAAAGGCCCATCACTAATTCTCTTTTTGGTGAAACTTATAGTGATGATATTTTATTGACCCTCACCAATGCTCTTTTTGGTTACTTTCGGTGATGGTCAAAAAATGTTCATCATCATTGATCATTCCAATCAGTTTTTGATGAAGCTATGTACTTGTTACTATATTTTTTGTCAAAAGATAACGATTTAAGATCATTGTTGTGGAGTATTTTTTATTATATGTCCAAGGTCATAGTGGTTATAATAGTAAGTCAATTTTTTAAGAAGTAATTAGTGTGTATCATTTCCATTAAGTCATAAGAATATAGTTTTCCTATGAGTCAGCACATGATTCATCTCTATTAGGTTTAATATCTAGCAATTTCCTTTAAATAAAGTTCCACTAGTGTGTGTAGGAACTATGTTATTTAATACATAATCAAGCTCTATCAATTCTATTAATGAGAGAGACCTAGCACTCCTCAACACTCATGGAACACCTTAACATGCTTTGGAACAATACACTAACATTCCTTGGCACCTTGCATGTCTTCGAACATCTTTGTACCTAGAACATCTTGCCATGAGTAGGATGCCCAAGCACATGTTAGCATGCCCTAGAATAGCATATCACTCTCCTATCATGTGTTGGCATGCCCTGGAACACCTTGGCAAAATATTGCATTGAAAAACATTAGAACTTGACACACATTAGCACTTGGCATGTATTAGAACATATTATAAGTTGCCTAGCATGCCCCTTTTGAAAAAGGTAAAGTCTCGACTTATTAACCCTCTTATGTGTTCATTTCTTTGCATTTGAGCTTGTTTATTACTTTTGTTTCCTTGAAAATCCTTGACACATATTGGCATATATTGGAACCATGCACATCTTAGCATTTCTTAGCACCTAGAATGCCTTGGCACTATTTGGCACATACTAGCACACCCCAAAAATACCTAGCACACTCTAGCACTTCTTGAAATTCCCTGATATTACCTGGTGTGCCTTACCCGTGCTTAGCATACCTTATCACTTCCTCCTTGGCATGACAACTAGCACTCATTAACACTCCCCGACGCACCATCATATTCATTCACTTCCATGCATTTTGACCTAATGCTCCCTTGTGTTGTCCTAGTACACCCTAACACTCCTTAGCATGCATTGGCACTCTCTAGCACACCTTAGTACTCTTCGATATGCTCTTCCACTTCATAGCATGCATCACACTCCCTGACACACATTGTCACTTGGCACGTGTTGGCTGTTGGTAACTATTAGCATGTTTGGCATGCATTGAGATGACTTGGTATGATGTGGCATGGTTTAATATTAAATTTATTTGAGATCAATTATTGGAAACTAGATGAGAAGAAATGGTGGAAGATTTGGCACTTAAAATGCATTGAGATTTGGCACTTGGCACCTATTGGCACCTAGTGTTGGTTTTCCTAGCATGACCCTCATGGAAAAGGTAAATTGGTGACTTATTAACCCTATTATGTGCTCATTTACTTGTAGTTTAACTTGTTCCTCCCTTTTGTTCCCTTTACAGTCCCTGGCATGCATTGTCACACCCTTGTACATCTTGGCATGCCTTCGCACTTGGAACGTCTTATCTTGTTTGACATGTCTTCGTACTACTTGGCACATGTTAGCATGCCCTAACATTCCCTAACACACCTTGGCAGAAATGACCTTTCAACTAGAATTACATTTTTCCATGACTTGGGAACATTACATTCACTAGAACACCTTGTCACTCCCTAGTTTTCATGCCCTTTGTTATCCTCCACAATGTCCTAGGTTGATGACGAGAATGATGGAGGTAGTCACAGACTAAGCTTTTAGTTTGGTAGCTATCCTTACCAAACTAGAGAGGGATCTCTCTATGAAATCACAACAAAGGGATGACTGGAATGTAAAGGATTTTAGGATAGATAGCTAGGTTCAAGTGGGTTTTGGAAAATTTAGGGTTTTGTTGTTGGAGAAGGGAGAAAAACTAGGTAGCTAGGTCAAAGGATCAAAGGGTTACAACAAAAAATACAAAAATGAGAAAGGTAGCATTAATTTTGTGATGGATCTTAGGCTTTTTCGGTGTAGCGTAGTGTTTAGAAGAAGTGAAAGGTATTAATGAGCATGAAACATGAATTCATTAAGCAAGAAATAAAGTAACACATAATGATTTTTCCATCAAAACAAAGATTTATGCAAAGAATTTTGTTTATAAAATGTAAGGAAAACCATTGAATAATTTATGAATGGAAAGAGAAGATTAATATATTTCATATAAAGCTATAACAAAGAAAAAATAACATCACAAACTTACTGCACATGAATTCCTAGATAATAGTTGCAAATTGTGTCCTTTGATTTCTAGAAGATGTCCATGTACAAGCTACAATAGTTCTCTAGGGAAGTTAAAAATGACTTCTACAATTAACTTTGACTCTAGCCTCTCTCATAAATGAGGTCAAATTACATAAAAACAACTTATAAATACTAACCACCCATTATTTACATTTAATTTTACCCCTCACATTCATCTACTTCACCTTTTTTACTTTTACCAGAGTCAAACAAGGAATTACAAAAAATTACACAGTGAAAAAGTTACAAAAATCTCAGAAATTTCCAGGTGTACAACGAGCTATTGGAGGCCATTTTTTAGTGCCTTTCTGAAGTCCAAATCCATATTGGAAGCCTTTTCTGGGAATATGGGAGAGTGTATATGTCTTTAGAGTATTGTTTCAATCAAAATCACCAATTTTTGGCTGAGATATGGCCATTCTCCCAAGGTGTCTCCAGGTGTGCAACGAAATGGAAAGAGAGGGGCGGAAAGGTGATTTTTAGCCTCTTTTTTGCAAATTTCTAAAAAATGAGCCCCATACTAGAAAAGTGCGCAAATGGGGTTTGATATGGGGTCATAATATTTTCAAAAATGCTAATTTTACATCATTTGGAACCCTGAGGAAGAAGCAAAGCGTGAGCTCTCTATGCTACTAGACAAAAAATTGCCAAAAAATTGCAATTTTGCACCAAAACACAAAATGTTCTCCAAACCCTCCCAAAATTTGTCCTGAGATGCCTCCTTAGCACACCCAGAGCTTGCTAACACTCCCTATCATACACTATTATCCATTCATTTCCATGCAATTGAAACTAGTCCTTCCTTGTGTTTCCTTGACACTGCCTGACATACCTTGTCAATGCCTCCTTAGCACACCAAGAACTTGCTAACACTCCCTATCACATACTCTTACCCTTGTGTTTCCCTGGCACTCCCTAGCATGCGTTGGCGCCACACCCTAGCACCTAACACCTCTTGGCATGCCCTAGCACTTGGCATGTCTTGGAATGACTAACATTTCTTGGAACTTTATAGCATGTGTTATCACTTCCTGGCATTCCTTGCACACCTTGGCACTCCCTACTTGTCATTCCCTCATAGATAGCCTTACTTTTTTTGTGACTTTGGAACCCAACCAAGTCATTGAAAAAATAGTTTGTGCCTAAACAAAAGTCTCCCTTCGTCTAAAATTTCTTTTTCCATCCCCTTATCGTAATCATAGGCTTACCTATTGCAAGTCCTATTATGAAATTATCCTAATACACTTCGTCCTTGGGACACCTGGAAGACACTCTTATTCATTTGTTTCCATGCACTTTGACCTAGTTCTCCCTTGTGATGCCCTCACACTTCCCAACACTCCTCGACATGCATTGACATTTTTTGGCATTTGTTATCACGTCTTTTCATTCCTTGGCAAGCCCTGGCACTCCTTAGCTATCATGCCCTCATAACTAACCTTATTGGTTTTAAAACTTGGAAACCAACCAAGTCCTACCTCGACTACAACATCTTGACCAAGTTATAGTTACTGTAACTATAGTATCCCTTGTTCACCTAAGAATGGCCTATAACTAATCTTAGGCTACTCATGCCCAATCTTATCTCATCTCACTTAAGAAGTTACCAAGTCAAGGCTTATGTCTAGCCATGGCCACAAAACAACTAAGCAACATAGTTTACATCTTGGCATGGCATAGCACCTGGCATGTCTAACAATCCCTTGGCACTATGTGGCACATGTTGGCATTCCCTACATGCCATGGCATTCTTTAGCACTCCCTATCATACCGTACCACTCCTTGACATGTCATGGCACTCTTGCATGCCTTAGAACTACCTAGCATATAACTTTGTCACTCCCTCCTGAGCAGACTTGGAATTCACTGACACTCCCTATCATACACTCTTATTCATTCATTTCCATGCATTTTGAACTAGCTTTCCTTTGTGCTTATGTCGCACTCCCTAACACTCCCTGACAGGCATTGGCACACCCTGACAGGCATTGGCATACCCTGGCATGTCACCCTAACACTCTAGAATTTCTTTGCACCACCTAACATACCTTGGCGTCCCCTCCTTAGCACACCTAGAACTCACTGACACACCTTGTCACACACTCTTAGTCATTCATTTCCATGCATTTGAAACTAGTGCTCCCTTATGTTTCCCTAGCATTCCATAACACTTTGTGGCATGCATTGGCACACCCTAGCACCTGACACATCTTGGCATGTTTCCCTGGCTTCTAATATGCCTTAACACTGCCTAGCATACCTTAGCACTCCCTTCTTAGCACACCTAAAACTCACCAACACTTCCTGTCACAAAATATTAGTCGTTCATTTGCATGCATTATTTTCACCTATTTCTCCCTTGTGTTCCCCTAGAACTCCTTAACACTTCCTAGCATGAGTTTTTTATGGACAAAACACTATATATAGGGAAACTCATCCTCCACAAGCAAATTTGGTTAAGTAAGTATGTAATAGGAAGTGCAAAGATAACCAGCCAAGAGAAGGAAACAAAGAGAGAAGATTTTGGTGTTGTTTATGGGTCTGTTTTAGGGCTAATAGATCCACACATGCGAAGGAAGGAAGAACTATCTAGTATAGAAAAGGTCGAAGATCTTGTTGTTTTCCAAGAAGTCGAATCAAGGAAGAAGATAAGTACGGTTACACGTCGAATTATCATAAGAGTTCATACCATCCAAGTGAAGAAGATCAAGGTTCAAAAGGTTGGTCAACCACACATTCTAGGGTTTATGCAAGAGGGCTAAGAACTACAAATCTGATCCATGGAACTGGAATTTGAAGGATAGTGTAGTTATTGAAGGAAGAAGCCTGATCATCATTGACTCAAGGAAAAATAAGGAAGTTGAATCAAGGGGGCTTGTGACTTAGTCTTGGAGAGTTCATTGAGTCAAGTGTCAAGGCCATGGTCTTGGTATTTGTCAATTGAAGTCTATATAATAAGAAGATCTCATTTGGGTTTTCCTCTCATGTTGGAGAGGCTTTCGCCCTGGTTGATCGCATATTCTATGTGTCTCTTGTCTCCTCATTGTTTATGCATTGGTAGATGTTTGATGAAGAATATTGTTTTGAGCATTGTTTGTTATTGTGGATTAGTCTTGAATGTGTTTGTGTATGAAAAATTGGTTGGGTTTGTAAACTATGAGTAGAGTAGTGTTTGATTGATGCATGCTTTCTACAATAAAATGTGTCTCTTACTTAAACAATTAATTTAGTGGAAACATGGGTATTTGGACAATTATTTTTGAATTTATGCACCTTACAAGTACATCAACTCATATAATGCATAAATATAATGGAAAGTTGTAACATGTTGCATCATAGAAAGGATGTTGATAAAATATGATAGCTTAAATGTACATGATAGTTTGGAAAGGTGGAGAATAACTTTTATTTAGTCATAGGTAGCCTAATCAATTCCTTTTTTAATATTCAAATGTCCATGATGATTTTGAAATTAGGTGGGTAGAAATTCTTACTCATGTCATAGATAGCCTAAAGAGTACTTTTCTCTATCTAGAATGATACTAGGTAGAACTTTTTTTGTATTCTATGCTTCAATTTTTTTAATAATATATCATGTTATAAAAACTTTAAAATAAGCTTCTCACTTTGGTTCTTGCATTTGTGGTAAAATCTAAACCTAGCTTCTAAAATTAGTGTTATTCTAGAGGATACCAACAATATGCTTCACTCCATAAAGGTTTTAACCTATCTTTAGTCTTTGATGAGTTTTTTTGGATGATTGTACTTAAAAAATAAAGATGCATCTATAGTTTTCTCACTTTCTAATTTAGAATCAATGAAAAAAATCAAAATAATTACTTACATTTATTTGTAGAGTTTACCTGAAATTGATGGAACATGGTGATTACATCAAATGAGTGTGAAATTGAATTTTGAAATTTTATGAATGTCCTCAATGCTTGGAAAATGTCATGGGATCAGATGATAAGTTAAGATGTAAGGTATTTAGTGAGACGTTGCTTCTCTTCTAAAAACAATATATCTAAACCAAGTGCAATACCAGGGAGAGAGAGGATTCTCTACTGTGCAAAGCTTAATTGTGTGGGTTTGGGGCTAAGGCATAGTTGCTCCATTTAACTGATGTAAAATGAGAGGAAATGAGGCAATGCATACTTTGTAAATCTTAGCTATGAGGATTTGGGGTTCAAGGCTTAGTCACTTCACAATTGAAATAAAATGAGATCAAATGAGACAAGGACTTGTAAATTATTAGTTATATGTAATGACATTAAAGTATGTAAACACAAAGTATCAAAATTTGAAGTAGAATCAACCCTTGCATATGAAAATTCAGTCAATCATTTTTTTATGGTTGAATTCCCCCTCAAATATACATTTGATTAATGAAAAAGCTTAGAAAACCACATCTATGTAATCGAGGTATCCCTCTTAGATGCACAAACCTTTCCCCTTGGCTTCCCATTGACTTTGAGGTTGTGTTCCCCAACACTCCTATATGCTTACTAGGGATACTACACTCCAACATGACAGATTCTAAGATATATTGTGATAGGAGGGGATGAGGCTTTCAGAAATTCTTGTTGCCACAGGAAAGTCTTGCCATGTTTAGTTCAATAATACGGAAGCACAATGCTCATGTAGAAGGATTCATGGTGCTTTTTCAATTGTGGGAAATAGAAATGCCATACATTATGGTGCTTCTTGGTACAATATTACCAATTCATGGAGAAATATAAAAGGTTCCTTGGGTGGAACTATACCAATGTGTGGGTGGGACCAGGCTCATGAGATTCATTTTTTACTACCATCACATTGAACTACAACCAAATTGACTTATGAGATTCATTTTTTACTGCCATAACACTGAACTACATCCAAATTGGTTATAAAAGATTGCATTGTTAAAAGTTAATTTTTAGCTTTAAAGTTTGACATAATAATTTTAAAACCAAATCTCATTTGTTTGAATAACATGGAAACCCATAATATTAGTATTAGATAATTAAACATTAATAAAAATATTTATAGTTTTTTTGGTTTAATTATATAAAATCCAAATCTAAATTTGTTTAAAATTAAAACTTACAACATGGTTAATTATTTTGTAATTTTGAAAAATAAAAAACATAATTTTTTGAAATGAGTATACAATAAGATAAGAAAATATACATTCCATGCCTTTTGATATATTCATAAAATATAATGTTTTTAAAATTAATAAAAAATAATAATTATAATTAAAAAATTTAATGATCATGGAGGTTAAAATTTTAATTTCTGCCACATTTTCTTCCCCACCTTAGTGTATTCGAATGAATGTTGAGTAGTTTAAAAAAGAGGAAAGACCATTATGTCCCGTTTTCTACCCCGCCTTAGTGTATTCGAATGAATATTGAGTAGTTGAAAAAAAAGGAAACACCAGAACAAGTTTTCTTCCAATGAATGTTAAGTAGTTGAAAAAAAGGGAAAGACCATGGGCACAATACAATATGATCTGTGGTTATATGGAAATAGGTACAGGTAGTTGGATCAATCTTTAGGTTTCTAGATTGATGACCATTCTTAGAATTGATTTGCAAATTGTTTTATATTTTCACATGAAATGTATGTTGAGTAGTTGAAAAGAAGGAAAGACCATGGGCATAGTACAATTTGATATGTGGCTATATGGAAACATGTACAGGTCGTTGGATCAATTTTTTGGGTTTCTAGATTGATGGCCATTCTTAGAATTGATTTGCAATTTTTTTTTATATTTTCACAAGAAATGTTGCAGTAATTCGCTAGCAGTTATTGTTTCATGGTTGAATTTGGATGCATTGAGAAATAATATTGAGGAGGATCTCTTCAATGGCTTGCTCACAAAACATGGATCTATTTTCACCGGGCAAAATTGGACCAAGATGGAAGGATTAGAAGCCTTGGTCTTCTTTCAAGAGCCCAAGAAAATACTTGCACAAGTACCCTTTCTCTCCTCTGGCTTGCTCACAAAACATGGATCTATTTTCACTGGGAAAAATTAGACCACAATGGAAGGATCAGAAGCCTTGGTCTTCTTTCAAGAGCCCAAGAAAATACTTGCACAAGTACCCTTTCTCTCCTCTAATTCCTTCCTCGATTTCAATTGCTTCAAACAATCTACCAACTATTTCACCTGAAATTAGGTTATTTGTGTTTTGTTTTTTAAGAATTTAGCTTCAAATGAACTAGCCCCACAATTACTATATTGGCAATGAAAAATATATTAAATATATGATGAACGCTTATAGTAGTTTGGTAGTATACCAAACCAGGAAAACAACGAAAAAACAACAACATAGACTTCTCAGGGTAACTCCCTACCCTCCCTCATTTCAATACAACATGAAAAGATTTTCTTGCTCTCTTTCAATTTCACAGTAGTTCTTAATCAAAAATCTCAATTTCAAGCTCTGTTAACAGAAAAGAAACAAAATGGAAGTCTTCGTTTCTGAAAAAACCAAAATGGAACGGTATGGAAAACTGTGTTTGATATCTTTTCGTTTTTTAATGCAAGAAACTGGGTTTTCCAAATCAAAAATCTCAATTTCAAGCTTTGTTAACAGAAAAGAAACAGAACGGAAGTCTTCGTTTCTGAAAAAACCAAAATGGAACGGTATGGAAAACTGTGTTTGATATCATAGTTTTCATTTTTTAATGCAAGAAACTGGGTTTTCCAAAAACGGTTCATTTCTTGAAACTGTTTTATGGAAAACATTAATCTAGTTCATTTGCAATATGGATCTCTTCCTGATTGGATGTTGACATGAATCATAAAAAGCATTGGTTTTCAGAATAGTTTTTAAAGGCATTTTCATAGTCTATGGTTAGAAGTCACCCATATATAGCTTAGGTGCTAAAGGAACAGAGTTGTTGCAAATAGGTTAGGTGTTCTCCCTAGTGACAACACCTTGCAATAGTGCTTAATATATCTTTAACAACGTTGACTATTTAAGGATTTTATGTGTAGCAGTGTATGGTTAAGTTTTTACAATTTTATTTTTTTTTGTTATTTTTGTGTCGCTTTTATTTAAAAGTGGATTTAGTGATTGTATCTAATATTTAAAATGTGTATTTTTATATAAAATTATAATTTAAATGTATAACGTTTTTATATATATTTTTATAAATACTCATATATATATTTATATATATATATATATATGTTAAATAATTTAGTTAATTTTTTTAGTTAATTAATTATTTTATATAAGCATTGGGACACAATAATTTTTTTTCCATTGGTCTGGTATATAACCTCTCAAATGATTGGAGAAAAATACCATGGACAAAAACCATGGGTTAGGAGTACCATGGGAAAAAACCATGGGCAAGAAAAAACTATGCCCTCGAGAATTTTATGTTTTTTTTTTTTTATTTTTTTTATTTGACTTGATTTTGTTTTATTTTGACTGAGTTAAAATGCCAAATATTATAACATATTCCCCAGCTGGAAAGGGTCTCTTGGCACAAAAATCTAACAACCAAAAATATATTAAGAGGGGCCTAGAATAAAGTACCTAGATTATGACATTTCTTTTCAAGACTTCAAGGTCTCTCTCCCTTGTTTTAATTTATGAAAAGAAAACTAATGAGAAAAAAAGTAATAAATTAAGTAAATATTAAATACAGAACCATAGAATCTAACAAAACCATGTGAAAAAACTAGCAAATTAAATGAATATAAAGTACAAAACCATGGAATATAACAAAACCATTGGCCATAACAATTTTTCAAAATTTATTTTAACATAAACAAACCTAGGGACTAAAAAAGAATGGTTTGGTAAGTTCTAACCATGGGTGATAACATTTTTTTTTAAGTTATTTTAACATAATCATATTTAACAACTAAAAATGAATGGTTTGGTATGTTATAACCACAAGTGATATTTATATATATTATTTAACTAAGTAGAAATTTAAAAAAATCGCAATTTAAAAATTTATTTCACTTATTTATATTGATCAACCACAATTGTTAATTGGAAACATTGACTCACATAACAAATTTTAATGGATCCAACAGAATAAAATGAAAATTAATAAAAAATAACTAATATCAAGAAAGAATATCTAAATTTAACTATTAAAATTTAACATAAAAATAAATTTACTATACAAAACCATATATATGATGCATTAAAATAATTAATATAAAACATGACTACATATAATAATCATTTAATCAATGCAAATACAAATATGAGATAGTCATTATACACTTTAACAAAAATTATGGTAAATAATATATACTAGCCTAGATCCATCTTAATTTAGGATATAGCAACACCCTAAAGGGATCAAATCTCTTTTATAAATTAGTAATGTGTATAGATATTTTATATATATTTTTATAAATTAGTAATTAAATAATTTAGTTAAATTTTTTTCTCACAAACTAGCTAGTTTTCTATTATAATGGATTAAAGATAATTTTTTTGAAGTTTTCTCTTTAGATTTTGTCTTTAAACACATCTTGTAGTATTTATGGTTCTGCAAGTGGCATAGTTCGAGACAACCCTCTATTTTTGGCTCTATATCCAATGGAGATCAACTCAACCTGTTATGCTCTTAACCTACAAGACAATACCAGAATACCAAATATGCGAAGAAATATACCCAGAACATAGAACAATGAGAATAACAAAAAGTATTTTATTATTCAGAAAGCAATGTTCACTTGCCTCTTTGAGGGGGCAACCTCCAATAGAGCAGAGTTCAATACAAAATAAGACACAATTCTCCTCAAGGGGAGTCTCTATCCTTTATATAGGATTCATACAAGCAATACCATGGGGCAATACCATGGTTCTTATTAATACCATCTATCTAATACCATGGCCCATTTGCAACTAATTGTGGTCCCTTCATTAAATGTGGGTTAACCACTTACAATTATTAATATGGGCTTTATTGACTCTTTACTTAACTATAACTATGACTCGATCCTATTACATAAATAAGGGGGTTAGGGTGGGACCCTAACATGCCCTCCCCCATAATAATAGCCTTGTCCTCAAGGCTGAAGCTACGGAAACTAGTGAAGAATAGTGACTGGTTCCTAGGTTACATCTTCCGGAGAGGTGTCTTTCCACTTGACAAGGACTTCCTTGATCATGCAGCCACGCAGGTGCCATTCTCGTGTGTCAAGAACCTATTCAGATTGGAGCCAGATTGACCCTTCTTCATCCAGTTCAGGTAGACTGGTTTGAATTTTGCAATTTTTCCCAATCACTTTCTTGAGGCATGAGACATGGAAGATTGGATGGATTTTTGCAGTGGGTGGCAAAGCTAGCTTGTAGGCAACTTCTCCAATGCGCTGAAGTACTTGATACGGTTCGTATAATTTTGGAGATAGTTTTTGACAACCCTTGGCTTTGAGTGATGTCTGCTTATATGGTTGCAGCCTCAAAAATACCTGATCCCCTTCTTGAAATTGGTCTTCTGAGTGATGCTGATCTACCTGTTGCTTCATGCAATTTTGAGCTTGATGAAGATTCTCTCTAAGGTGGGCAGCATGGTTGTGTGGTTCTGTAGGAGTTGATCCATTGCTTGTACCTTCGAGCATCCCTTGATATAAGAAGTAGGGGAAGGAGGGAGTTGACCATAAACTACTTCATATGGAGTCATTTTAGTGGTGGCATGATAGTTGGTGTTATACCACCATACAGCTAGAGGTAACCACTGTACCGAGAGATATTGCTTTTCTGAAGTGAAACAACTAAGGTAGGTTTCCAGACATTTGTTGATTGCTTTTGTTTGACCATCAATTTGTGGATGATAGGAATTACTGGGTTGTAGTTGAGTACCTTGTAGCCAGAAGAGTTCCTGCCAAAAGTTACTGGTGAAGATCGGGTCACGATCAGACACAATGGAAGTGGGCATGCCATGCAATTTGAAGATCTGATCCATGAAAGATTGAGTGACCAAATTCGGTGTAAAAGGGTTGGGTAGGGCACAAAAATGAGAATAATTAGAAAGTTTGTCCACAACCACCATGATGACTGACTTATTTCTTAACCTTGGAAGACCCGTAATGAAATCCATAGAAACCTCTGTCCAAATTGAGGCCAGGGTGGGAAATGGTTGTAATGCGTCTGGGGATTTGATTGTTTCTCCTTTGTGGCATTGACAGACGTCGCATTCAACTATAAAAGTAAGAATGTCCTTTTTCATGCATGTCCAAAAAATGATATTTGAGTGCGAGCATACGTCTTCTAAAAGCCTGAATGTCTTGCAGTGGGAGATGAGCGCAACTCCACCAAAATGCAGCTTTTGAGGGTGGATGTTGGTGATATTACGACTCTGTCCTTGTAGCGAAGAATATCATCCTGGCATGAGTAGCCCGCTGTGGAATTTGGATCCGCCTGCAATTGATTAATGAGTTGGGAGAGCCAGGGATGTGAAAACCATTCCTTGCGAGCCTCTTCAATCCATTTTGGAATGGGAAGGGAAACTGTGAGTAGGGTACTTTCCTCAAATTGGTGAGATAATACATATGCTACAATATTTTTTCACCCTTTCTTGTAAATGATCTCGTAATCATATCCCAACATTTTGGCGAGCCATTTATTTTGTTGTGGTGAGGATAGGCGTTGCTCCAAAAAATATTTAAGGCCTTGATGGTCTGTGCAAATTTGGAAACGTCGCCCCAATAAGTATGGTCGCCAGGTATCTACTGCATGTAAGATGGTCATCATCACTTTCTCATAGGTAGATTGTTCCAGATTCTTCCCACTTAGTTGTTGGATCGTGAAGGCCAAGGGTCGACCTTCCTGCATTAAGACCGCCCCAATACCCGTACCCGAAGCATCACATTCAATCACAAAAGATTTGGTGAAGTCAGGTAGTTCTAAGATTGGAGTGGAACACATGGCATGTTTGAGAGCTGTAAAGGCCTGTTGTCCTTCATCATTCTAGAGGAATTAATTTTTCTTGAGGAGTTGAGTGAGGGGCCTACCAATTCGACCATAATTGCAAACACATTTGCTAAAGTAGCTTGTGAGACCCAAAAATCCTCTCAAGCTCTTCAAGGTCTTAGGTTAAGGCCAATCCTGCATTGCCTGGATTTTTGTGGGGTCCACCTTGACACCTTCACGCCCCACAATGTGGCCCAAATACTCAACTTCTTCCATGCCAAAAGAACTCTTAGACATCTTGACAAATAATTTATGTTTACAGAGCAGTTGCAAGAGCATATCTACATGTGGAAGATGTGCGGCCCAAGTGCAACTGTAGATGAGGATGTCATCAAAGAAAATAAGGACAATTTTTTTTAGATATGGTTTGAGTAGGTGGTTCATAAGGCTCTAAAAAGTGGATGGGGCATTACAAAGACCGAATGGCATGGCCAAGAACTCATAATGGCCTTCATGAGTTTGGAAAGCAGTCTTTGGAATGTCTACTTCTTTCATGCGAATTTGGTGGTAGCCTAAGCAAAGGTCGAGCTTAGTAAAGAATTGAGCCCCATTTAGTTCATCCAGCAAATCATCGACAACCTGAATGGGAAATTTATATTTGACTCTCAACTTATTATGGGCCCTGAAGTCTGGACACATATGCCATTCCCCATCTTTCTTGAGCACCATGACCACTGGTGATGAATAAGGACTAATGCTGGGACAAATGACGCCTGCTTCCAAGAGTTCCTTGATTATTTTTTCTATTTCATTCTTTTGGGTGAACAGATTTCTATATGGGTGCACATTTGGTGGTTGGAACCTTGGGACCAAAGTAATGCTATGATCATGCTCCCCTCTCGAGGGTGGAAGCTTATGAGGGTTGTCAGAGACTGGCAGCTGGTTGTTTAAGATTTGTTGCATCTCAGGATGAATATGAAGAGAATTGGGTTCAAAGGCTTGGATGGCATTAAATTGATCTATAACTCCTTGGTGGCCCTTTTTTAACAATTTTTCCATCCAACGTGAGCTGATGATAGAGGGATATCCCGCCTGGAGTCTGCAGAGGGTATGTGTGTGGTTGTTCTACTTAAAGCTCATATATAATTCCTAAAAATCCATGGTGATTGGGCCAAGTGTGCGAAGCACCCTCCCATGTGTATGGGAAACATGTGGGTCTTTAACTGATAATCCCCCATTTGAAGTTTGACATTTTCACAGTGGCCTTCACATTTCATTGTTCCCCCATTAGCAATTTGAACCTGGAAGTTAGAAACTGCTCGGACAAAACAATGCACTGCTTTCGCGACTCTTTGATGGATAAAATTATGTGTACTTCCACTATCAATCAAGACTACTAGTGGGTGGGGCTTTATAAAAACTTTAATTTGGGAGTTTGAGGCAAAGAAATCCCTGCCAAAGCATGCAGCGAGATAATTGGTTCTTCAGGTACATTGTCCTGTTGGTTGTCCTCTTCTTCCTCCTCTGGTTGCTCAAGTGGTGGGGCTTCCTCCGATGAACTGTGATCAGTAGCATCAATTTGAAAGAATTTGGGCTCCTTACATTTATGCCCAGGGGAGTATTTCTCATCACAGTAGTAACATAATCCTTGGTTTCTTCTTTCCGCCATTTCTGCTGGTGACACCTTTTGAAACTTAGGGTTTGGGTAGTGCTTTGAGCCTATGGGGAGTGATCCTTGGCGATGAAATTTGGATGATTGGATTGGGCCACTAACACACGTTTGACTTCACGAGCTATCCTGCAAGCATGCAGCCATGAGCTAGGGTGGTGTAGTCGGACGTGGGCTTGTATGGCTTCTTTGACTGACAAAACATTCCACGTAGAACTCATCATGTAGACCTCCAATGCGGAAAGCTAAGGCTTCAAAGGCTCCAATATATTCATTAACTATTCCTGTTTATCGGAGCTTAGTGAGACAACCCAAAAAGTCAAATTCATGGTCAAAGCGATCCATAAGAGCTTTTTTGAATGTCTCCCAAGTCAAGGGCCTTCCATAGCAACATTGATGCCATTGCCACCATTGCCATCTTTCATTGTCCAAGTACATGATACCCACACTAAGCGGAGTCGCATTATCCAAGATGTAATTCAGTGTGAAATATTGCTCCATTTGTGCTATCCATGTGGCTGGGTGAGAGCCATCAAATTTATACATGTCCAGCTTGGGTGGTTGCAGATGGGATTGTTGGCGGGTGCCAAAGAGGTGAAGAGACTGGCTAGACTCACCCTCACTGTTTTCATTGCCAATATATGCGTCCTTGCGTGCCCCACCTTGCCCTTAGAGAGTGTTGCATTTAAGTTCTACAGCTGCGATACAACATCTTTCAAGGCTACTTCAAAGTTCTCCATCCTCTCATTTGCCATAGGTTGAGCTCTAGTTTGTACCATGCACCAAGCCGATGTACTTAGAATTTGGGACCGCCCGAATTTTTTGGCACTAACAATTGAATGGTACCACCTTGCTCAGCTTGTTGTCCTAATTCTTATGGGCTAAGGTATTTTTTTCTATAACTCCGAACGGAGTTTTACTCCTTGCTTAGGAATACTACAGTAGCCGAATCCCAGAAATGTCAATGCTACCAAAAGTCCTGCGAAAATCACACCCATGTATAGGAACCCACACAACTACTCAGATCTGGATGGTGGATCTGATGGATCTGAGAGATCTGAATGGTTGATCTGATAGATCTGAATGGTGGAACTAATTGCTGCTATGGATTTGATGGATCTAATAGATATGAATGGTTGTTCTGATAGATCTGAACGACAGAACTGATTGCTGCTGCTGCGACAAAACCCCACTTGCGAGATCTGATCTGGCAAAGATTATGCATGATCTAGAGATAGAGAAGGGAACTATGGTCTCCAGGAGTGTCAGCTGCTACAGACCGCAATATTCATAAGGGTCTGACAGTAGTACTCGGCCCAATTTTTCAGGGCACTAACCAAGGAGGATCAACCGTACCCTTAGCAATACAACCCGACTACCCTATTGTATTGTTGTTCTCAGTGTACTGTAGCAGCAAGATGGATGACGGTTTATCTATGGCGAGGTTTCAAGTGAGCTAGGGGGCTTCCAATATACCTAGATGGTACTTAGAAGATAGTCCATGCGCGGTTCTGTCTAAGGCGCTACTACTCGAAGGGGTACCCACAGGGGTTATAAGGGAGTCCAACAAGCGTGACCACCTCTTGTATTTCCTATGTGCATCCCTCTCCAAATCTGCAGGTTTATGCGCTGAATGACAGATCTTGTGGTTTAAAGACTTCGGAACACATCTCTAGCCAAAAACAATTTTGCTAAAAATTGGAGATCCCACCGGCCCTGGAAAGCACTCTGATACCAAGTGTTGTTCTCAGTGTACTGTAGCAGCAAGATGGATGACGGTTTATCTATGGCGAGGTTTCAAGTGAGCTAGGGGGCTTCCAATATACCTAGATGGTACTTAGAAGATAGTCCATGCGCGGTTCTGTCTAAGGCGCTACTACTCGAAGGGGTACCCACAGGGGTTATAAGGGAGTCCAACAAGCGTGACCACCTCTTGTATTTCCTATGTGCATCCCTCTCCAAATCTGCAGGTTTATGCGCTGAATGACAGATCTTGTGGTTTAAAGACTCCGGAACACATCTCTAGCCAAAAACAATTTTGCTAAAAATTGGAGATCCCACCGGCCCTGGAAAGCACTCTGATACCACTTATTATGCTCTTAATCTGCAAGATGATACTAGAATAGTAAATATGCGAAGAAATATACCCAGAACATAGAAAAATGAGAATAACAACAAGTATTTTATTATTTAGAAAGCAATGTTCACTTGCCTCTTCGAGGGGGCAACCTCCAATAGAGCAGAGCTCAATAAAAAATAAGACACAATGCTCCTCGAGGGGAGTCTCTATCCTTTATATAGGATTCATACATGTAATACCATGGGATAATACCATGGTTCTTATTAATACCATCTATCTAATACCATGGCCAATTTGCAACTAACTATAGTCCCTTCATTAAATGCGGGTTAAGCACTTACAATTATTAATATGGGCTTTATTGACTCTTTACTTAACTATAACTATGACTCGATCCTATTACATAAATAAGGGGGTTAGGGTGGGACCCTAACACAATCTCCACAATCTTGTTACCCAACCATGAAAACACTAACCCAATAACTATGTGGAAAATGATACAATAGATCCCAAATTTGAGGTCCAATCACGTCACATCCAAGAATATATACAGTGTATGTGGGATCATGTACTCATCCAGAAAATGCAAAGGCTAAATCAAACTTGAATTTGCTGCCAAGTGTTTCTTCACTATTGTATTTGCCAGCCTAGAGGATCAAACATGGGTATTCAAGAATGGCTTATGTGAGAAATGAAAGCTTTCTTGATCACTATAAGTATTAAGGAATGACCAATGTGAGCAACTAAAGCCTATGAGAAACTACCTATGAACCATAGTATTCGAGAATGTTAATGATGAATGCTTGGTTTTATGTTTCATATTTTTCATGTTTTAAATCTCTCCTCGTGTCTTGAATGTGAAACAAATTCTTGGTTGTATGTTTAATATTTGTCTTGTTTTTATCTCTCCTCATTTCTTGAATGTGAAATCTCCAAACTATGTTTCTCATCTCGTTGTCATTTCTCGTTTCGTTTCCCCTTTCTGGTTTCTAGTAACATAGATTTCAAGCCCTTCCTTCTAGCTTTGGTTGAATTTTTGCATTGCTCTCAACTCCAAAAGCAGGTGATAGAAGGGATGGGTAGAAAGCTTAGTACCCGAGATAGAGTTAAAGAGGAAAAAACATTGAGTCAGACACTCCAAGATTCCTCTCATGGGGTAAAAGGATCACAACAAGGCCACAGTAATCCCCCGAGAGAGAACGAATATGCTACTGCATGTAGTGGTAACAATCTGAGTATGGTGCAACGTCGTATATTAAGTTCCACTATTGACATCATATTAGCAAAAATATAAGCATGAAAATAGATTGAAATAAAAACAAAATGGAAACCCTCACTAACTCATCAGGCCCTTGCTCAATAATCAAGCAACATTTGGGTATTAAAAATCAAGGATCCCTTCTTCAAAGTCCCTGTTTGCTTTTATAGATCTCTTCATATTGATGGATGGCTTCGACCCTCCTCAAATGACTGTTGGATGAGTGTTGGGCAGTTGCATTCGTTAAACTTCCTGGCAACTGTTTGAAGTTTTTTTAATTTAAAACTTTTATACAGAACTTTGAATTTCACATTTTGTAATTTGGTGCATATGTTTTCCCCTCATGCCACATTTGTTTAAAGAAAATAAATATTTATTTTCTTTTGATTACGTTTCTCAACTATGGCCATGGATTTACCCTGGACAAGTAATGAAAATAAGATATGTTCAAGGGAATTGAACATATGTTTTTTCATCACTTGTATCGATATACTTTGACAGCATGAGCATGGGAACCTGAACCCATCGCTTCATCACACTATGACCGACAGAGACTTTCCTAGCTGTTGAGCACAACACATAGGCCATATCAGTCGAAGGTATACTGGTGTTATTCTTTCACCTTGAGATGGATATATATTTTTTTATTGCAGCAGGGAAACAACCGCTACATTATGATACATCAACTATACTCAAAGGCAAAAACTATTTTTCCTATACAACCACGTTGAACGTAATAAGTATCTTCCCATGTGTCATCATAGCAATAGGTTCCATTTTTCTAATTCATTGTGTTTCTCATTCTAGTGGCTGTCATTATTGTGCAAGTTTCTCCTGTCACTTTTTGCCTCCATGAAAGTTGATAAGGAAAGCTAAGACAATGTTAAATGTCAAATTTTAGCAGACATTCTGAAAACCTTTTTGATCCATTTTCTAACATGGTCCACAATCTACTTTGATAGTACTACAATGTATCTCTTCCAAAAATTGATTGTCTTTCCTAGCTGGACAACTAATTTGATAAATAATCTCTTTAAATTTTCCTTAGACTCGAACATTATTGGATGTTCTTGAAGATGGCCAAGTGTTCACCCAAAACGTCCAAAAATATCTATAACAAAACATAATATAACAGAAATATTCATCCTCATCCAATTATTAAATGTAGAAATATTCCTCTAAAATCCTGGATTTCCCATACACTGGGGCTATTACTTATATAACCCCTGGTTTTATTTTCTCTTACATGTTTAGTGATTTAGTTGGAATATGTCAAAATATAGAGTTCCTTGATGTCTTCACTCCAACTTCTTGGATGCCATCTCAAAGAAAGGCTCAAAGGATATTCCAAATATTATCTTTAGAGGTGGCCATTTCGACCTGAAAGGCGGAGTATCCATGCCATCAATCACACTCTTCTATGCATGTGTACATTACCAAGCAATTTATCATCAATAGATATTGTTGGAAGACAATAATTGTTCAAATAAATTTCTGAAACATTTTGGATATCTAAAGAGATTTCCTTATAAAGCTCAAGTTCAGCAAAGCATCCAACATATGGATCATGAAATAGTGGATCCTCACACTAATATATTCACCATGGGACTGAGACAAAGATATACAAATTGTAAATTCCCTCATGTAGATGAGAAAGAGGTGTTGGAAACTCTCCACATTAGAATTGACATTCTTACCATATTCAAATGGTGTCCTTTGTCAATGTAAATAATTATTCAATAATATGGCCACTCTCCCACATGTGTCACTTCTCCCAATCCTCACACTTAATTGGCACACTCCAACTACGCATTTCATTCAACAATGCATATGTCTTGGGACTTTATATCCATTGTAGTGGGCCTTCATCCCTCTTCTATTACAAAGCAGACTTCTCAGATTAGGTGAAATCACAACTCCCTGCCCTCCCTCATTTCAATGTAACATGAAAATATTTTCTTGCTCTCTTTCCATTTCACGACGGTGCTTCAATCAGAAATCTCAATTTCAAGTCCTTCCTTCCAGCTTTGGTTGAATATTTTCATTTCTATCAACTCCAAAAGTAGGTGATAGAAAGGATGGGTAGAAGGCTTGGTACCCAAGCTAGAGTTAAATAGGAAGAAACATTGAGTCAGACACTGGCAGACTCCTCTCATGGGGTAAAAGGATCGCAACAAGGCCATAGTAAGCCCCTAAGAGAGAAAGAAGATGCTATTGCATGCAATGGTAACAATTAGAGTATGGTGCAACACTATATATTAAGGTATCATTATCGTCCCATCAAGGCTTCGATTGCTGAGGAGAGAGAAAATATTTTAAAAGCAGAATCTGGAAAATTTGAGGCTATAATTAGCAAAGTGGAAATCTTGCACAATTTTGTTTAGAGACCTCGTCATCAAGTTGCAGATTTTGATACACTCTTTGATCTCACATCCACACTCCTCGCTACTATTAACAGATCACAAAACAATGATGGTGATACTCCAGTTGATTTTATTAGTAGTGATATTCTAAGAAACTATAGTGACCAGGCATATGGAAGCAAGACTTTGGAGGGAAATGACGATCAAATCCAAATAGCATGGAGAAATATTGGGCTTTTAGCTGCTTCTGTTTTCTAGCATGTGGCAGGAATTTGCACTATCCTTAGACCAATGGATAATGAACCCAAGCAAAGGAAAGCTATAGTACAAAGAAAACAGACTAAGTCGACAGAAAGCACTCGACCTAAAGTAGTGAAAGAGTCCCCGGAAGATGAAAAATAAGAAACAAACAAGAATATGGCAAAAATATTTAACATTTTGCGAAAATAGAAGCAAGCCAGATTAGAGAATTTGGTTCTAAATAGAATGCCATTTTCCTAGACAATAGAAAACATCTTTTCGTTATCATTTCTAGTAAAGGATGGTAGAGTTGAAATAAATGTCGATGAAAATGGAAAACATTTTGTTGTCCCCAAAAATGCTCCTAGAGCTACAAAAATTGCATTTGGGGAAGCTTCTTACAGCCAATTTGTTTTTCGGTTTAATTTTAAAGACTCGAAGTTGATAATGGAAGTTGTTGAAAGTGATGAGGAGTTGATGTCTCACAGAACCAATCCACTTATGGTTCCTTGTTCTAAGAAGGCTATAGAGACTCCTATCTGAGAGATTTCAAGAAACAAGGGCACAGTGGTACCTGCAACTCTTGAGGAGCAGGAAGATTAATGTGGAAGTAATGATGGTGGTGGAGGTCTTCAAAGACCAACACCAAAGAAGCAAAATAGTTGTCTCCTATGACTTTTGATGCTTTTTTGGGTGCTTTTTGTTGGAATCTATCTCTGTTTCTATTAGTGCATTGTAATTCATACAGTAAGCTAATCTTTAATTTAAGCAATATAGTATATAAAAAATGCTATATTATTCTCATAATTAGTTATAGTTAAGTTTTCTGGCAGTGCAAACCCCCGGTCATGTAGTACACCCCTTTAGGCATGGTTTCGAGGCCCGGGCATAAGACTGGCATCACATAAAAGGAAATGGTTAATGTAAGATGTCAAGTTTGATCTGTTAAACCATGATTAGTCTCCTTGTGACAGTATGTTGTAATTTTATGTTTGATAAGTATTTTGAGATACCACACAAGAACAAAGTTTCTAATTGTGTAGTTGGTTTAATTTGAGAATACATAGAGATGAGATTAGGGTAAGGCCAAGTGAAAATAAATGTAAATACAATGGTTCAAAAAACTAGCTAGCATCCCTTACCATACCCAAACCCTTTTATTGGCACTATAGGGATAGAGAGATCCACCCAGAGGTGTGTGGAGAATAAGTAGGGATATGCATGCTTTGGATTGACTAATTGCTTGAGCCTAGCTCAAGTAGGCACAACTAGTAGATGGAAAGAGATTGGGAATATATATCTATTAAGTATGTGTATACGAAATTCATTATGTCCCATTTTGATTTTCAAGGTGGGAGGAATACAATGGAGAAAGGGAGATCATATTTGTCCTCTATATCCCACCTATCAGGACACTAGGATAAGTCCCAATAATAAGAGTTGGGTTCACTCATAAGTATATGACTGTAAAAGGCCATTGCAAACTTTAGTTGATTTTCATCCTTTAGTTGAAGCTTCAAGCAAGATACTCGCCCTCTTTTCAACCCTTCAGTCTTCATGGAATAGCTACAAAACAACCCTATTTAACCCATGTTGAATGCCTCTTCTTGCTATGATCTTAAACTTCAAACTTCAGCCCTTCTCCCTACAAGAGCACCCAAGAACAACACTAAGAACAACCTCTCTTTCACACGTTGTACGTAAAGCAAAAGATAAGACTTCCACATTGCTTCTAGGGCTTCTTTCTTGTTGTCTTATGGATCCTTCTTACAGTGGCTAGGGCCTCCCTTTGACTGTGTCTAGGGCCTCTCTGAGTGCTGCTTTAGACCTTCCTTGACTGCGGTTATATGCTTCTTCTTGATGGCTGATAAGGGCCTCCCTCTTGCTATGGATTAAGGCCTCCTTTTTTGTGGATAAGATCCTTCCTTTTGCTGCGTATCTGGCCTCTCTTGACTACATATTTATGCCTCTCTTGACTGCATCTTAAGCCTCTCTCTAGACTACATCTTGGGCCTCTCTCTTGTTATGGCTAAGCCCCCTTTTGACTGTGTTTAGGGCTACCTTTTATTGCAGCTAGGGCTTCCTTTTCGACTGTGGATAGAGCTCCTTCAAGACTGCATCTAGGTCTCCTTTCATGATTGTAGCTAGGGCTCCTTTGTGACCGCAACTAGGGCTCGCACTATTGCAGCCTGCTAGCCTCACGCTGCCCACGGACTCCTGCACTATAGCACTCTCTGCTGCTTCATCCGCTTCTGTCTCTACCCACATCCACCAATCCTACTACTCTCTCTTCAAGGCTCCCGTAGCAAGGTATAATCCAAGAGGTTGGGTACCTCAATTATCCGCCCCTCATCACTTGTAGTCCTCCTAACTATGGCTCAATGTCTCCCCACCTCTTCTCTAGATGTACATGAGCACTCCCTGTAGTCCCTAGCATGCCCTGGGACACTACGACATGAGCATTAGTGCATTAACTATGCTAAAAGGTCACTTTCTTGTTAATTTTACCATTAATATCTCTTCTAAAAAGAAATATTTCTTAGCTTTGTTTACGTTAGTGGTTTGATAAGAACATTTCTATAGTCTCTTCACTGAATTTATTAAAGTTTTTACATTTATGCTTTTTGAAAAAAAAGGGCTAACGTTTTACCCTAGCTAAGTAAGGATTCTTTAAATAACCTTCTAGCTTGTTTCCTTTTTGTTCCATATAAGCTTGCAAAGGTGTAATGAATTTACGTCCAACAATGTAAGAATCTAGTCTTCTCCAAAAACAATCAAACCAACTGTTTCATTTTGCAAATTACCTGCTAGTTCTAAACATATTCTTTGAAATTTCGATGTTGAAGGTGTTGGATTTAGGTAAGTGATATAGAATGCACACCTATAGTTCTATTATTCACCTATTAGACCAGTGAAAATTATAGGAAAAATTGTAAGGGTTGGACATGAATGTTCCAGCCATACTCTTATTGGCCTGCAATACATATATTCATAACACAGACCTACAATACTATTGTTCACATATTTTGCTAGTGCATATTGTAGGCAAATTGTTAATGTTGGACTTCATTGTCTCAAGTTCACACACCAATGCTAAAGATGTAATGTATTGTGTGCATCCTTAGATATCTTTGAGATTCCAAGCTAACTGTTTATATAAACGCATGTATAAAACTTCCATATTAGCAAAATAACCATCAATAGTTTTTTCTAGCATTTTGGGTTGAATTCACAATAGTATGCTAAAAAGTGTCATTTCAATGTCTGGAAATTAGGATATATAAATGTGAGATATATACTCTACATCTTTGGGTTATCTCCTTTTCAAATCTGAGTTTTTTTAGGCTACATGTTAATTGTTTGAACTTTGAAATTTGAATAAATTCCTGAATGGACTTCATAAATATTCGAATGAATGGACTTCATAAGGCAGTGGTACCATAAATTATGTTATTTCAAAGATTTGACTTCCATATTTTCACAAAATACAATGTCCTCATTAAATACTTATATGTATAGATACTTATGTTTAGGATTATATATGTGTTGGAGTGGTTCCTTTATTTTTTACTATAATCTTCATGTTGGCAAGCTTTAGCTGACTTTTTTCATCAATTGTTCATAGAATATGCAAAAGATTTCACTGTCAAAATGTGGCAAAAATTACATTTCTCCTGATTTACATTTTTATTGTTCATGACAAGATAATCATGTTGTAGGTATGAGGTATCCTACAATCTGTTTCAATTTGTGGATATTTTTTTTCCTCCCATTTTTTTACAAGGATGTAGATTTGATTTTCATGTTGATGGTTTTTGCATGTATCTTATCTAGCCCCAAATGTTGGTAATGGAGCAGATCTTGAGAAGTAGCCGTGGAAACAAATTATCAGAGGTTAATGTTACAATACCACTTCCACCTGGTATCAAAAAAAAATTTAATGGTAAGTGACATAAAGAAGAGTTATTTAACGACAGGGTTGAAAGGGAAACCTCATGTCTTAGTTATAGGTCATTTATTTGCATTTCTTAGCTCTAAGTCATTTGTTTTTGAGCTTTACCAGATCAATTATTTCACTAATCCAATATGCATGGATTGTATTTCTCATCCGATGTTAGTTACTTGACATGGTTGATATAACATTCAATTCTAGGCCAATTTTATTTTAAGTCAGAGATTTTATTGATTAAAAGGATGTTCATATTTTGATTGGTTTACTTGGAGCTTGATTTAATTTATTTTTTCTAAATTCCATGTGGATGTTATTTTTTCAAGGTGAGCTCTTTGCACCAGTAAGGTCAGATGAGTCCTAGAACATAGGTATACAACAAGAACATCTTTTGCCTTTGTTGTGTATCTGTTATTCTTTATATCATTGATGGATGGTTATTGATTATGTAAAACAAAGGATGGGAAGGTCTTGCCAATTCTCTTGACAAAACAAAATAAAATGGAGTGATAGAATTGTGTTTGAAAGGGTGAACTAGAAATCAGTACTTGAAAGGTAGAACTTGAGAATGGCAAGCTATCTAATCTAGATCTAGAGACACAACAGACCGTGGAAAAAAAATGATGGTATTGACGAGTCTTCCCAGAAAATAAGATCTAGTTGTTAGACCACTGCCCAAATTTCAGTTATCTGCAATGGAAATAATGACACGAGCTTTATTTGTATGAATAATGACTTTGGCCATTGTCCTATTAATTTCCTATGAATGATTTTGATTTTCAAACTCCAACTAGTTTGTTATTAAATTAAGTAAACCTTTGATGACAAACTTATAGTTTTTAAATCTCTTTTCTAAATCTATTTTCTTGAGAAAATTTGTCTTTTTTACTTTAGGTACTATAGATTGCTACTATGTGACATATGCTATGATATAATTTCCTGGATAAATAGACAGAAGTGTTGTACAACATACTCTTTTTTAAATCTAAAGAAACAGTATTTCCAAATACAAAGTTTATTAATTAAGAACATCTTTTAGACTTCTTTGCTAGGTTATGATTATATTTCGGTAGGGGATTTTGTGTACACTGATATTGTGTTGTCTCTTTGGTTTTTGTTAGGTAACAATGGTTAATAAGGAATGTGTTCTTGAGCAGTAGGCACACATCTTATTCTACTATCAACATGAAACTCCATGGTTTTCAGGCATGGCAACAAAAGCGTAGATGTTAGTGGGATATCCAAAGTCCGTGTTCGATGAATTTAATACTAGTGATGATTTTGATTCCTTGTCAGGTAAAGAATGTCATGAGTCAAATTCAAATAAATAGAAGAAACTCAAGAATGAAGGTGAAGCTATTGCTTTATGTCCAAGTCATTTTCTTTTATTTGTTGGTTGTTGTCATGTTTTGAGTGTGGACTTGTGAAATTCCAAATTGCGTGTTGGTTTATGTAAAGGGGATATATAATATATATATATATATATATATATATATCTATATATTATATATCTACTATATATATATATATATATATTATATATATAATATATATAGATATATCGTTCATGGTTTCCGGAGATCCGCATTACATTTGCACAGAAGTTTATATATCATTTAGATATCTAAACACCAAACAACAACAACATTGAGATTTTCCTTTCACTCAACCTATAACATATTGTATCTATCTTCATCAATGTTCTTCTTCCATATGTTATCAACTTATGACATTTCCTTTGCAATATTTGGTGCATTTTCTAGTTATAGCTCATTTATAGATTATAAAAGTCTTCAAACTTTCACTTTTAATTGATTATTCCATTGAACATATTGATTCTCTTATACATAGTTATTTTTACCTCCACCCACTTTTCATAACTTCCATAACCATTAGGTAGGGACCTGCAGCTTCGATGTTGCTTTGCTTGTTTAGTAAAATATTGTCAAGACTTTAATTTATTGAAAGTTGTAGAATTTACTATTTATGAAGTTTCAAGGTCTAATTTTAAAATTCTAATTATTTAAAGGGTGCTAGCTCAATGGAAGAGCACCTGCTTTACAAGCAATAGGTTGGTGGTTCGATTCCATTGTGCCCTAACATGATCCATACAGAATGAGCTTTTGACCATCACCAATAAGCTTTGGTGACATTTTTCAATCGTCACCAAAATATGAAATGGTGACGGTCAGTGAACACCACCATATATATGCATCAATAGTGACGAACCTCAAACATATGTAACGATAAATCGTTGTTGTTGATATGAAATGGTGACGGTCGATGTTCATCATTATAGTCATTATTCGTGATGGACCTTGAATGTCACCACAACACCTATACTTATGGCAATGAGGCTTTTGGTGAGGGTTAATGAATGTCACCATATATATGCACCAATAGTGACAGCCATGAAAGATCCAAAACAATAAATCGTTGTTGTTCATATGAAATGGTGACGGTCACTATCCGTCATAATAATCAATATTCGTGATGGATCTTTAATGTCACCATAACACTTATACTTTTGATGACGTTCAAGTTTTTGTGATAGAGGCTATGTTCCATCACCATTGCTCATATGAAATGGTGATGGTCGCTATCTATCATTATAAATCATTATTGGTGACGGACTTTGAATGTCACCACAACACCTATACTTTTGCCGATGCCACCTTTGGTGACTTTTAGTTTTTGGTGACGGAGGCTATGGTTCGTCACCATTGCTCATATGAAATGGTGACAGTCACTATCCGTCATTATAAATCATTATTGGTGACGGGCTTTGAATGTCACTACAACACCTATACTTTTGGCGACACCACTTGTGGTGTCGTTCCATTTTTTGTGGCGAAGGCTCATTTGACCGTCACCAATGAGCTTATGGTAAATTTTTTTGCCCCTCACCAATGTCCTTTTTTCTTGTAGTGATCTAAGACTAACATGATATATTTTACCTTGAAGTGTCTTCCCATTAGGTAAGGTGCGTCTCCTGCTCATATATAGGTTTGTGTAAATTATTTCCCTTGATTGGACAACTTTCAAAAGTAATGGGTCTTCCTTCTTGCATTACAACATCACCAATGCTATTTCCCAAGGCATCACATTCCACATTAAAGGTTTTTGTGAAGTCTCGTGTAGCTAAGACTGAAGCTTGACACATTATAACTTTTAGATGTGCAAAGGCCTTAGTTGCTTTTGTAGTCCGAGAAATTGCATCTTTCTTCTGTAATGTTGTTAGAGGTATTGTTATTCTTTCATAATTCTTAACAAGCTTGCTATAATACCTTGTCAACCCCAGAAATCCTCAAAGATGCCTTAAGTTTATGGAAATTTTCCATTCCTTAATGGATTTAATTTTGTTAGGGTTGACCTTAAAACCCTCATGAGATACAATATGACCGAAATAGTCCACCTCTTGCACCCCAAAGAAAAATTTGGAGGGTTTTTCATACAATTGTTTCTCCTCCAATAGTTTAAGAACAGTGACAACATGTAGAACATAATATTTCCAAGACTTTTTGTAGATTAGTATATCATTAAAAAATACTAACACAAAGTTTCTAAGGAAGGGTTTGAAAGTGGAATTCATCAAACCTTGAATGTGGAAAGTGCATTAGTAAGTTAAAAAACCATGACCAAAAGTTCATAATGACCTTGATGAGTTTTGAATGCTAGTTTTGGAATATCTTATGTCTTTATTCTAATTTGATGATATCCTAAAACAAATATCTATTTTGGTGAAGTAAAATTCTCAATGTAATTCATCCAAAAATTCACCAATGACAAGAATGGGAAATTTATCTTTAAATGTGAGCTTATTGAGCTCTCTATAATCTAAACACATACTCCGTGATCCATCCTTCTTATGCACCAATACTACTGGAGAAGAGAAAGAACTTTGGGTAGGTTAAATTATACCTACCTCTAGCATTTCTACAACAATACATTAAATTTCACTCTTTTGGGCATAGGATATCTATAAGGTATGATGTTTGGAGGAAAACTTCCTGGAATCAAGTGAATGGCATGATAATGATATCAAGTAGGTGGGAGACCTTTGGTAGTCTCAAATACCTCAGAATTATTGTCAATGACTCTTTGGATATCTAGAGAAATGGATGACTTAGATGTTTGAACATCTAGTCAGAATAATTGTGCCATTACCCCTTGTTGTTCCTTCTTCAAAACTTTTGTCATTCCATTAGATCTAGTTATATTCTCGGGTTTCCCTACAATACCCCTTAAATTAATTTCCCTTCCTTCCCAATTTTTTTTAGGAAAAGTTCTTGAAAATTAAAATTTATCATCCCCAAATATTGTAACCTTTGGACTCCTAATGAAACATCAACACCACCCATTGGAATATAAATAATTGGACTATTCAATACATATTCTCCCATGGTAAACATCCCTAAGAAATTTATAGTTCCTCCTTCTGCAACCATCACTTGACACTCTGGTGCTGGATATAGAAAGAAATTCAAATCCTTGGCTATATTACAATGAATAAAATTATTGGTACTACCTAAATCAATCAACATTATTACCTTTTCTTCTTGAGATATACTTATATCTTGAGAGTTTGAGGAGTGGTAATTCCTTCCAATGAATTACAAGATATGGTCGAAATGATTTCTTCCTTTTCAAACCCTAGGTTGGTTCCTAGTTTATATCTTCTTCTTTTGATGATTCTTGTTCCTTTTCTTCCTCCTCTTAACAGTTTATGTAAAATAATTTCTTCTCGACACACTTATGACCTTTAGAGTATTTTTATCGCAACTATAACAAATCCCTTTTTCTCTTTTTTCCTCTAGTTGTGGTGTCAACCTTATAGGTTTTTGGATGCTAGGATGACATTAATTCCATTTTTATAGTTGTGAGTGGTAGGCCTCTTTGTTTCCACAATTTTTCTTTCAACATTTCTCGCCACCCTGAATGCATTCTCCAATGACTTAGGTTCCCAAAGGCAAACCTCATGTTGGCTATTAACCCTTAAAGTCCCTATCAAGACATCATTCAGATACTCCTCTGGAATATTAGTTACCTTTATATTCAATATTTTGAAGTTCTCAATGTGCTCAGCAACTGAACCCTTTTGTTTGAGATTTATCAATTGACTAAAGAAGATATTGTGTTTTGTATACTCATAATGTGTTATCTATTCCTCCATAAAAATTGTCCAAATGACAAGTGATTTACGAGAACAAAGTCATTGATATCACACAAACTAATTGGGTTCTAAATATAAATATGCAATGCATAAATTTTGTGTATGTTCCACATTGTGTAGATCAAATAATTGTTCCATCTATAGTGTCAATGTTACAAGATCCTCACCATCAAAATTCCTGATATCGATCTTTGGAATGTGTTTGGTCTTCAACCCAATGTTGGATTCTCTAAAATTATGATTCATATTTCCTTTTTTCTCATCATGAGTTTCATGGAATACCTTTTCACCACAATGAAGCATTACTTATAGCAACTTTGGAAAACATTCCTTCAAACATTACATGCCCCCTTGTATTTATGCTTTTAAACAATCCAACTTAATATTCATCATTTCATCCAGTTCATTTTTTATTGCTCTTTATGAGAGTGAAATTTGTTGCACTTGGTCCCATGCTTTTGATATATCACATTGCATTTCTTCCTCTTATTCATATGTCATCGTAGAGATTTCCAAGGCCTTGCAGAAAAATTGTTATAGCAAAAATGCCAAGATGACATGTTTGATGCAACAAAACCTTAAGATTGAGAGCTTTGATACCAAGTGTTATGTATCGAAATAAAAATAATGCAGAAACATAAGAAAATAAAGATCAACGACATAATAATAATCCAATTTGAGGGGGCAACCTCCTTTTACATCACATAAATGAAAATATATTCGATGATTCAAATGACAAGACCTCCTTGGAATATATAGGAGTCTAAAGGGTCAAAATATAATTAGGGCCTACATAAAAATAATAATGTAAAGGTACAACAATAAAACTATTAGGCTTCTATGGGGCACAACAATAACAATATAGGAGATACACTAGTGTTATAGAGAGCTAACATATTTATAAAGTATCATTTTTAGTAGAAGAACAGATTTGTATTTAGAGACCAGGCATGGCATCCCCTGACTTGATATTTAAATGTAAATAATTGTATGTATATGTTTTTTTAATGTTTAAAGTTTGAAATACATATAAAGAACTTAATTATCAATATTTTATTGCTCATAATGAATGATTGTAAATTTGTATTTAAGATGTTTTATACTAAATAAAGAGGTTTGGAAAGTTAATGTTGGAGTACACTTGGCTGGAAGAGATGATGTAGAAAATTGATGATGAACGCTAATTACATAGTAATAAGCCCTAAGTATTTAATTTGGATGATTTGATTTATTATGAATTATGTAATTGGCCAATTTATTACTTCCCTAAAAAATAGGATGATGTATTTGGGAATGAGAAGAAAAATCTCATTAATGAGCTAGTAACTACTTGCCACCTATAGTTACCAACTACCAAAATGAGTGATTGATGGGTAATGGAAAGGGACTTTTCTTTGGACTTATTGTTATACACTAGTACAAAATGGCCAATTAGTTACTAAAAAAATGACTAAAATTTGCATATAAGTGACCATTTTTCAGTCGGTGACCAATAGTAGCTAATTTATAGTATCTTATAATGCGACCAACTTTTAGTCGTTTTTAGCTAGTCATTAATTGGTTGTCTCAATTTATCGTCCAGTAGTATATTTAGTCCTAAATTTGGTCATTAATTTAGTCATTAATTACTACAATTAATGACCAAATATACAACAAAATATATTACTATATGATTACCTGAGAAAACCAATTAATGACCAAAAAAATATGACTAAATGTTGGTCATGTTATAATATACTATAAATTAGCTACGATAGTCAAATATATGAAAATTTTAGTCATCATTTCAAACCAATTAATGACCAAAGAAATATGACTAAATTCTGGTCATGTTGTAAGATACTGTAAATTAAGTACTAATAGTCGTATATATGCAAAGTTTAATCGTCATTTGTAATCACAAATTTATCATTTACAGTAGTCATTTTCTTTTTTTTTGTAGTTTTGTATTCATTATATAAACAACTAATATAGTAGTTTCTATTCATTTCATTTTGATTTCATTAATAAGCATTATAAATGAATAATTTAGTCATATATTAATTGTATTTTTGTTCATCATTAATCAATATAAACTACTAATTTAGTAGTTTTAGATTGATTTTGTGTTCATTATTAGTTAACATAATTAATTAGAATGATTTTGTGAGTAAATTTTAAGAAAAAAGTCATACAATGGGCATGTTCATCTAAATTGAAAACGCAAAGTTACATATGTTAATTACAATACTAAATAATATCATGTGAAAATATGAATAATTTCAATCATGTAAATTTTATTATATAAATTGTCAAGTATTACAACATGAGTTTCCAACTTAATATTGGTTGGGCTACATTTTACACATGAAATATTGTTTTATCACTTCAAAACATTATCACTGTCTTGCCAAGACATTGCAAGTGAATTCACCAACTCTGAAGACTTGATCATTAGTCTCTATGTGTGTGTCTTATGCAGGATATTGGCTCTAAGGGTATCACTAGACCAGTTTTCTTCTCTCTCTTTTTACATTTGTCGCTCCAGTGTAATTGCTCTCCTCTTTCTTCAATTCCTTCTTCTTACCATCAATACTGAGTTCCTCTCCTGAAAAAGAAAGAAGATACAATGAAAATTATAAGACATGAAAGACAATGAATACTTGAATATAAACTAAAATAGACTATAGAATATTTATATGACATATACCTCAACATTAGCAATGTCAATGCCATTTTCCCCCATAAAGCAAGAAACTCAAACAAGTTTTCTTTAGTTGGGTAATACTGGCCACTATGTTGCCTGATGACCTATATAAAAAAAAAACAAATAAAACATCACGATAAAAAAGAACACCTTAATAACTTAGTATTCAACCTTTAGAGAAAGCTTAGGCACAATCATGTCATCAAAGTTACATGTTAAAAAGCTCAGGTTTTAGATAACTTGTTAAAAATCTTAGGTGAGATGTCTAATTCTTCTCATTTTATTTGCAACAACATTTCATTCTCTAACACATGAACTTGGTCAAGTATATAAACAACCTATGCCCAAATAACAACATGAAAGTAAACTTTTTTAATAGTCATGAAAATATTTTAACACAAAACAACTAAAAGGATTTCAATTAATATCGTGTAGTACTAAACTCATATTCATGCTTTGGATGTTTTTTAAATGTACATAATACCAAGTATTTTCAATTTCATAATTAAAAGACAAACCAAAATCAAAAGAAACGTTAAAAATATAATCAAACAATAAAGAGAGGATATCATGGAATGAACATTGCAATTATAAAAAAAAAAAATTACCTATCCACTAGTGCGTTGTCTAGCATTCCTAGAACATTTTCTTGCCCAAAATAACCATGACGTGAAAGAGTCATAATATTAAAAACCAAAGGAATCCCTACTAGAAACATTTTCAAAGTCGATGGCGCAGGTGCTTGAAGGATCTCGAACAACAAATGAATCATATCCAAAACATTCTCGACATTGTCTCCCCGTCCTTTTTCCAATCCCATTTCCAGTAACCAACCCACACCAAAGTCGAGTAATAATCAAACGAAGGAATTGAACTTTTTTTATCATTTATATCTATAAATTTTTAATTTGATTTGTTTCAGGAACATATTAATTAATATTTAAAACTTTCATGTCATGAGAAGGTATCAATCAAGGACATCATAAAAATCAGCGTTAATGAGGTCCTCAAACAATTCCTACAATATCAATATTTTTCTTGTTGTGATATCTTGGGTAGAAAAAATAACATATATGCAAAAGAAAAAATCATATATTACTTGTGTTTAAACTTTGTATATGGTGTATTCTTAGGCAACATTTTAAGATGTTCCTTTGCCTTTACCAAAGAAGATTGTAGCTTCGTTAAACTTTGTATCCTTTCATTCAACATCAATTTCTACAAGATAAATGTCATACATTATTATTTCCCATTTCTCAACATTCTACAAATGATAAATTCAAAGTCACATAAAACCAAGAGGAACTCTCATTTCTAACCAAAACAAACAAACGAATAGTGCCCCTAATAAAAATTCACACCTCAAAAATTACCATGCCACGTGCTTAGGTTGAAGCTGAGATTCTTTGAACCATATTTACATCATATTTATTGGGATATTCATATTTTTATTGTGATGTGAATTTGGTGTTAAAATAAATATATAAATCTGGGTTATTATCAGTGAAATTCAAATATGATTCGGGATATTAAAAAAAAAAACGTCGTTGTGTTAAAATTGGAAACTAGGGCCAAAATCCATGTGGGTCATCTTATTCATGGCTGATAATACTTTTATTAGATTCCTCTCATCGAGAGGTGTAGGATTGATATAAAGATCATCCAATTCCAATAAGTATTCATGGAGATATGAATTTATTTTGATTATGGAATTATTATTAAGCCAACCTACAACTCATGTAGGCTCAGAAGCCCAATAGTCGCATCTATTCAAACACCAACGTTGTGTATAAATATAGGAGGAATTTTCCTCATTTGGACTCACTCATCTCATCACATCTCTCTCTCTCTCTACTGTGCAGAAAAGAGTCTCTTCTCTACTACGGAGAAAAGGGTCTCTCTCTCACACATGTGAAGCCGGAAGCTGCTGAAACTGAAGCTGCAACCACAGATCCAAACTGTGACCAGCATGAACCATCAAACCTCCTCTTTTGATATAAAATGTAGGTTCATTTTAACCTCCTCTGAAGGCTGCAACTTTTGGTGGTGGAATCAAGTCAATCTCACGGACGGTTTGCGAGATATCGACTACCCTAGTTTGAAGGAAGCTACTGAAACTGAAGCTGCAACTGCAGAAGTGAAGTTTGACCTACATAGACCAGAAGATATCCTCATCTGAACTACATTGTAGGTTCATCTGAACCTTCTCTGAAGGCTGCAACTTTTGGTGGTGGAATCAAGTCGATCCAACGATCAGATTGTGAAATATTGACTACCCTAGTTTTGATGATGAAGCCGTTAATGCTGATGCTGTTGATCTAGGGTTTGCTACTGCTGATATAAATCAGATTTATTATACTATTTCTCTCTACTGAATTATTGAATATAAAAGAAGATTTGATCAAAGGGTTTCCCCAAACATTGTGGGGTTTGTCCCTGGCTAGCCACCACATCTTGTGTCTCTTGTCTTGGCTTGCTTTTTGTCAATTGTTTAATGTTCTATCTGCACTTTACTTTATGTACATGTGATTGCTAATCTATGGAATATAATAAGAAAAAGAAGTAAACTATTATAAGCATAGAACATACCATAACTTAACACGTTGCAAGGTAGTGGAGAGAAACCATCACATATCTTTGTTATAAGAAATAAGAAACAATGTGGAAAGGATCAGATGGATGCTTCCCTCATGCCAATGCTAGTCCAAGGATGCTACAATAACATCGACAGAGAAATAGAAGTACAGGGAAGAAACCAGGATGGATAGATGACACATACCCAAATGTCACATTAACTTCTGAAAAAAAGAGGGAAAAGAACGTTGCAAGATCAGAGAGATCACTAATAGCAAGGGCTTAGAAATCATGCCCAAAAAGATAAAAGTAATGTATAAGGTAAGCAGAAGACTAGTTAGTTTGTCACATTAAACTTCAACTAACCACAAAAGTTAAATTTCAGTGACCAAGCCCACAATGAGCCACATTCCAATAGCATCCTTACCATGTCATTATGATGAAATAAATTTCCATATTATAGTATTAGTAAGATGCATAAAGCCAAATAATCCATAATTATTATGTCAAACAAAATATCTTCTATAGTGCCTAAAATCCCCTATATCAAATTCACTCCAGCACTAGAGCAAGATGCAATTATCATCATGGCCCTCTCCAATAATGTAATAATGCCATAAATGTCCATTAGAGTAAATTTTATAGATGTATTATGGTTAATTAATGTAAAGTGGCCCATTCATTAATAAAAGCCTACTAAGACGGTTCATAAATAAAGGTCACTATGTTCATTACGTAAGGTCCACTAATGGTGGATTAGTGCAACAATAGCTAGAGTGGTTGTAACTAGTGATGGAGTACTCCTCATGTAATCAAGGGATATTTATCTATCATGCTTTGGCACTCGTATTGGAGGGCATCCCCTTTGAAGTGATTGGGAGAGATTTCCCTCACTTGATTAGTGTGGATAATAGAAATCCAATGATGTCCAATTTTGTGTTCCCTCTATTCTTGCTATTATTATGCACTATTGATCTTAACAAGTGGTATCAAAGCAACAATTTGAGTCATGTGAAATCATTTTGTTTTTTTTTTTTTTGCAGATTATATTGTAGTAGCATTTATCCTTGTTTGGAATCCATATTGTAGTCGCACCAAATTCCATCAGAAGTGCAGTTGTGTGACCATTTCCGAAATGGGTTATAATTGCAATTATGAGCCGTACTGAGGAAGTTACAACCATTTTAAGTTGCGGCCTCAAAACCGTAGCAAAAAAATGAGATCAGTTGATTATTATATCGTGGCATGACTTTAGTCTTTCTTTTTGTTTAGGACCCTAATTGCAAACACACTAATGTTATCCAAAGCAAATTTTTGATGTCATTTTAAAATTGGGGCCATACTAATAATTTTAAGTAATATTGAGGAAGATATGCCCTTAAAATGTCAACTTTCCAACTCTACAAGGTTTGGCTGTCAAAACTAGAAACCTTTCTCGTGGCTTGATTTTCTCTCTACTTGTGAACCAAATTGGGGTCATTCCAATTCCACTTGAATAAAATCATTAATGCCATTTATAATTTGGGTTCATTGCAGTTATTCTAAGTAATATTAAAAGAGTTGCAAACATTTTATGTTGCTCCATTCAACCAAAAAATCCTAGTGGAAAAAAGAGATCCATTGAATATCAATATATTATTCCCCCTCATTGATGAATATTTGGATTTATGGGAAACCGACATGGAAGGAGTCCCTGAACAAAGCTTCTACAACCTATGAAGAGTGTAATCAAAATTTCTTAATAGAACTTGAAGAAATGTTGAAGGAGAACCATGATCACTCAAGCATTGAAGTCATTCAAAATGAAAAACTTCTTGTCATTCACCCCATTACTGAAAGTACATAAAGCATGTATTCTAAATTTTAGTGATTGTGAGACAATAAATTTGAACTTTTTAATTCAATTTCAATAAAGGAATGGCATGAGAAAACACTACTTCCAATTTCACCTGTTATCATTTGAAGCTTTTGAAAAACAGAATTAGAGAACATCCTTGTTGACATGAGCCTGAAAACCACTTAACATGGTCAAAACCCTCTTCACCAGAATTACAGTTACAATGGAAGTAATAAATGATATTTATCGAGGAGCACTCAAGCTAGGAGGCTAAATGCACTTTGAAAAATAAATTTGTGTTTTACTTAGTGACTAAGTAATAGGACACCTCCAAACATGCCTCATATCTTGTATCCTAGTGTCAGACACCAATATGTGAGGATACATGTCTAACGCATTTGGCACATGTCCTCTTCATAGGACACTAACCAAACACATGTCTAACACATGCTCTAAACAAAAAGGAACATAATGAAAAATATAAGATAGATAGTCATGGGAAAGAAGGAAATCACTTCATATCCTTCGGTGAGATTCCTGATATTCGCAAGAAAGAAACTCAGAGAGGTAGCAAGGTCAATAGAAACATCCTCAAATCTTATCAGCCTCAAGACTATCTTGGAGTCTCCCAACTACCCTAGAATGAGTAACAACTATCCCAATTTCTTAGCTAAAGATAGAGAAGTAGGGTAGGTGCAATCTGACATCTCAAAATTGGAGGAAACTAATACAATGTTATCCAAGTAAATGGGGTACTTGAAGGAGAATGTGAGGGAAGTAGAAATCGTACAGAACATCAACCTCCATTCATAAGGTGAGTAGAAGAAAAATTGGATAGTTGCAACAAATGAGAAATTGAGCTATTGAGGAGTTGAACCAACCACTGATATACCAAATTAGCAAGATCAAAGAGGGACATGATAACCCCCCACATAATAGAGAGAGAAGAGTGAGTATCATATGGAAAAGTTGCCAACCAAGAAATCATGATTGCTAATCATCATACAAAGCAACAAGCTAGTCATTTCTGACATCTAAGTTGTTTTCTATCTTAGCAAATGTTGGGATTTTGTATAAGGCTCTGCCTTTAGTTTGTCTATATCTTCATCTACAGGAATGATATTCAAGTAGAAATAGGTTATGATTCCTATCTTGTAGTTCACAGTAAGAACCACAATAAGTTGCAGGCATGAGGAATATTTTTTACAAACAGAGATAATAGATGGATTCATTTGGGAATTCAAGAAGGGATTTTTCTATATAGAATTACCCTGGTATAATGAGAGTAGAACTCATAAATTGGTGGTGTTCGTATCGCAGAGGGAAAGTTAATGAAAGGTATTAGGTTAATATCATAACCATTTTGAATCAGTTGAAATCTTCATGTATACGAAATGGGCACAAGAGCCTGAAGCAAAGACTTAAATGTGGAGAAGTGCATGATTTCAAAGCTAGGAATTATGAGATGAAATACTATCATACAAAGTGAGACACCTCTATATGAGAAGGATGAGAGGAAAACTTTAAAGAATGCCTAGTGTTCCAATTAAACATATGTGTCTTGGAAATGTGAGATGGACTCAAGAGGATAGATGATTTGTGATCTCTACAATAAAGTTTTAAGTATAGAATTTGAATGTCATGAAGCATAATGTCACTGTGAGCTGTGTTTTAGAAGTTGTGGTTTGAGAATTGAAGATATTTTCCTTCTGATGTTTGTTGATCATGGTAATGGATATGCAAAAACAATCATCCAATAGATGTGCGTTGGAGGGAAAATCACCTTGTATATAATTTAATTCTAGGAAGGATATTGATGTTGAAAATGCATTGAATGGGTTGATATCCATTGCAAAATATGTATAGGAATGCATTTGAATTTTACAATTCCATTATTAAATTTATTTTATGGAAGTGTGGTATCTTTTTCTCTCACTGGACATTTCACCTGATGGTTTTGATAACTCCAATTGCTGTTGGAATTCTGAAATAAAAATTGTGTGCAAAGACTTCAAACCTCATTATTTGTGGATTGTGCAAGGGTTGCACTGAGTTCCAAAGGAGAGGGCATAATTCCTTTTTGGAAATGGGTATGGTATGGGAATTACCTCTTGATATAAATATTTCTAAGGTAATATGAATTAAAATTTTATTGTCTTGGTTCAAACTAGAATACGCTGGTTTGTATCAAGACATGGACTTTGTGATGTGCCCATAAGGTGGTCTTCTAAATAAAGACACCACGAAAAAGGAATGAAACTACGGCAACATGGTTGCATTAGGAATGAATGAAAGAGCATGTTTGTGTGAGATGTGAAAACACCCATTTTGAGTGTATTGGAGGGAACAATGTGCAAAGTGGAATATCAAGGAAGGTAAATATGTATAAATGATTGAAAGCTAGTAGTTTGAAAAGCTTTCCAGCATTTTGGGTGGCATCACAATGGCATCACTTCCTCTTGTATTTGAGTTGCAAGCTCTCACATTGGTGCCAAAACAAGTATTGTGGCCCATCTGAATGTTGTTACAATGGCGTCGAAGATGAATAAATGTAGGTAAAAGATAACCTAATGTTTTCCCAAAACCTGTTTTGGAAATGGATACTATGTCCTGGTTTTTCATAGCAATAGGCCATGATTGTGCCTATATTGGGGTGGGGGAGGAGAATCCTACATTTTGTATCTCAAAACCCCAACATTTGAAACAATATCAAAAATTTTGTATCACAAATTAGCCTATATACTCTAAATGAAATCCCATCAATCAGTTTATCCAAAAACATCACAAAATTGAACATATCAGTAACAAAGAAGAAGCATTTCCAATCCGCATAGTTTCTTGTTGAAGCAATTGTGACAAAATCATTGGGATTATTCACAAGATATATGGCTAGCCAAAAAACATTGGCAGTCATGAACCTGTCATGTGACTTGAAAGCCACCCTCAGACAATGATCCCCTAGAAAACAGGCCCTAACTACATGAAGGCCAAGCAGGAGAGAAAGGAGTAGTGTTTTTGTTGTATAGCAGTACAACCTACAACATATGATCCTCTGGATAAAATATCGTACCTGCAACAATTACAATGGATAACAAACAAGTGATTTTGGCACTAAACATATCGTGGATTGTAAATTGTTATCCAAGTTAACAAGTAATTGGGATGTCAATCACATAAAATCAGAGTTTCTTATAATAATTGCAGAAACCAAGATAACTAATACCCAGCTATAGGAGAGAAGAGACACAATTAACCTACAAATTTCTTAGATACAATCAAAAGCATGAGAAAGTAGGCAATCTTACCTCTCGAAGAATCTCTGATGGAAATCTAGTTTGGTTAAATGTCATAAAAGTAGTAGGAACATTATCGCCCTAAGAACAACCTACCCATTTATAAAAAGTCAAATGATAAATTTTTGCAAGAAAAACACACATAGCAATGTCACAATACCATATATAGTGACAAACCTTCCTCTAACAATCTAGTCTACATTCCCACTATTAGTACAACCACAACAATTTCAGGAAATATGGAAGAGGATTTGAAAACTAAATGTGAAAACAGACTTGAGTAGTGAGAAATTCTTTGAGAAAATATCCAAATCATTACCCAAAACATTTGAAATTATTACAAGAACAAAATCATGTATTCTATTTCATATAATTAGTCAAAGCTACCTCCCCAAACAAATGTACAAAAGTAGATATCTTGAAACATGAAGAACTTTTAGAGTTGTGAAAGCATCTTATAAATGAGAATGATACTTGGGATGAAACCTCATGTTACCTTCGATAGGCCTCAACTGTTGTGTAATTATGAAGTTCAACATTTCCTTGCATCCTTGGAGCTAGTTTGACGTTAGGATTTGGGTAATTGTTTCCATTTGGAACTTACTTATACATATCGATAGATTGTTGTGGGCGAAGACCAGCCGGTACACTAAAACCATTACCAAACCTAGCTGGAACATGTGAGGAGTTTGTCCCCAGCATAATATGCTACACATAACAACCAAACAATATAAATACTTCATTTGTAAAGATGACACATAGAATTAACAAACAACAAAACATTTTTTCAAAATCTTGTGTTACTTGGGAGGTTTCTAACACCCATAAAACCTTAGTAAATCAGACTTCAGTTTCATAATTTTTTAGAAATGTTTTAAAAATCCATTAAAATAATTTTTTAAATAACATTTGACTAGCAACAAAGTAAAAATAGTGACATGAGTGTTTAACCATAGAAACCAACAAGTTTAATCAAACTCTAATTCAAACTAGCTTTCATCATTGATGTCTACTTTCTGATCGAGTTTCCACCAACCCTCAAGTGCTATATGTTATTAAAAATCCCACTCATTTTGTGCTCAAAGTCACCTTACATTTGAGAATGAACATTGTCATATTGATTTTTGTGGTGAACATCAAGTTAACTGTGGTAGCAGTGCTCATCCCATTTAAGATAACAAAGGACAAATGTAATGATGATGATTGCCTTCATTGAGCTTACTGCTCTTAGCTCAAGGTAGAGGAGCTTGTGAGTGTATCACTACTCCCTCATCAGTTGAAATTAAGATACAAGAATGTGATGAAAACAACATCAACAACCATTTATCCCTGGCCCTAGCCTAAAAGTAGAGAAATAAAGTGAGAAGGTAAGGTTGAAGGTTGTGGTAGTAAATAATGAATGAGAGATGATCTTCCTAGAGGGACATAAAGATGGTTCTATGATGATATCCCTTTGAAGTTTTTTCATAATCAGGCTATCTATCTCCATGTGAGAAACTCAAATAAAGGAAGATATTGTTGCGCTACTTAAGTCTAGCAACATGGAGAACCTTTGAACTATATGTTATGTGCTACCATGCACTTCTAGAACTGAAAGAATGCATTGAAGAGCCTGGTTATGTAAAGACACCAGAGAACAATCAACAAACGAGCTTTTTTTGGTTGTGATGTGGAGCAATTGCAATTTTATTTCATTGGATTTTGGATGCAATTCACACACCAATGGGGAGCAAAGTAGAGAGAAACAACAATGGAATTGATGATGGCTGCAAGGCCAAAAATTTTAGCAATCAGATGTTAATATTTTCTCTAGATGCAAGCCATCTCCAACCATAATGGAGCATGAATGGATTGAACCACTTGCTATGTCATGAAATACTCAGTGTGTCATGTTATTTAGATAGATTTTAAATTTTAATGCATGGTATCCTAAAGGCAGGTTGGATATCTATGTCAATACAACTAAAAATTATGGTGAGACAATGGAATTGATGATGGGTGCAAGGCCAAAAAATTTAGCATTTAGATGTTAATATTTTCACTAGATGTAAGCCATGTCGAACCATAATGGAGCATGAATGGATTGAACCACTTGGTGTGTCATGAAATCCTCAGTGTGTCATGTTATTTAGATAGATTTTAAATTTTAATGCATGGGATCCTAGAGGCAGCTTGTATATCTATGTGAATACAACTAAAAATTATGGTGAGACAAATTTAGAATAGAGGACACTAGATGGTGAAAATTTGAACAACAAATCTCCCATCTGCTTCCCCATTTTCGTAGACCGGTACTGCTCTTGCAATTGTCTTGACTGCCTAGTATCACGGTTTAAAATAAGAGACATATTTAGGATTATATTGGAAGGTGTAAATAATTCTTCATCTAACAAGATTCAATAATGAATTCCAAAACATATAGGAGAAACATTTCAGGGATTTCAGATTCTAAGAAACAAGTGCAACAAAAAACGTAGCATGGAATGTGCACTACCATATAAAATTCCCCTTTTAGAGAAGGAGATATTTCAAAGCCATCACCATTAGTCCTCATTATGGTGCACTACCCAAGCTAGGGCTAGAACACGTTCCTGGATCATCAATGTGATTTAAGTTTTCAACTTGGTACTTTTTGTGTGGAAATGTTATTTTGTATGTTGTTTTGCAAAATTTGCATGTGAACTGAGACAACTTTCCACTAGACATCAGTTGTTGTAGATTGAAACATGCATGTTGTATTTCATCTGAATGGTTGAATAGACAAGTAATGTGGAAATTCCATGTAGATTCTAGGATTATATTCTTAGGTTGAAAGATACGTGGGAAAATTTCTAACATTGGACTAGAAGTTGGTTGGTGTTGTTTGGAGACCTGCCCTAGGTCTTTTGAGGCTTGAGATTCTCTACTCATGGTCATTTCACTCTTGTTCATATTGCTAACAATCAAATCCATTTGTAACTGCAAAGCATTAATGAGGGCACTATAACACATAAAAAATAGAGCATAAATGAAGGACCAAGTTCTACCCAAGTTCCTCTCCAAAGCCCAACTTTTTGAACTCACGGATGTTTTGAAGGCCCGTTAGGAAGATTCTTGTTGGACATATAACTGAAAATAACTTTTGGAAAAGAATGGATTTGATGAAGAAGAGAATGTGAATTCATCTAATCAAGCTTTAATAGCATAAGCTAAAGCCAAAAAGGAGGGCATTAATTGTGTCTTAGCTAGAGATTTCATGGCTCAAAAACCTCTCTTTGGTTCCAACCTGAATAAATCCATGGCCAAAGTCTTGTTAAAAATAATAGCAAGAAAGGGTTCCTCGATTCGTACTTTAATCAAAGGAACCCCAATGAGTTTCTTCTTGTGAATGCATGCTCTAGTTCCTAAAAATTAGGAGATTTCGTATAAATCAGGACGAGTTCCTAAAAATTAGGAGATTTCGTATAAATCAAGACAAGTTCCTAAACCAAAAGCAAAAAATAATGCCCTCTTCCAGTGCTATTGACCACTTTGTCCAGTGAATAATGTTGCACTAAAAATTGTCACCTTGACATTTTGCAATCTGTGTGAGTCCATTACCACTCATACTTTCCTCCTTTGCAAGTCTTAAGCCTGAGTTCCTCATATCAAGCCTCGAAAATAAGAGAAATCCCTCAAAAGTCTCTAAAACTCTAGTTCTGCACTTTCTCTTTGCATTACCTGTGGTCCCACACCTAATGGTCATCTCTCCTGCGCACGTGACCGCTTTGTCTTTGTGTTATGGGCGCGGACCCCTAAAAAAGTTAAAAAGCGCGAGTCTATTCTAAAAAAACTCACTTTCAGTTATTTCTAAAAGCTTCTGGAAAGAATCTTGAGGTGGCAAATTCACTCTCTTAAGGTTCATGCATCCCATACCTTAAGGAGCTAATCCCTTGATGTGAGGAGCTTATCCCTTTGAAGGAGGACTCTATCCCTTCATAGGTGGACCTGTAACCTCCTCCTCTACACTATAAAATGAAGCATTTGGCGGGTTACTTGAGAGGTTGAAAGCTGAATATTTTTGAGGTGAAATGCTGCTGGAACTTAGTCTTCTTAGTTGAGTTTTTATGAGGAGAGATTACATACCTCTATGATCTCATTTGGAAGAGTGCCAGGCTTGTCAAAGTAAAGGAAATTCCTGTTTCGGACCCCAGGAAGAGCTTGGTCAACATCAAGGCTGAAAAGGTTGTAAGGTTCTTCTACTTCAAAGTTAATAAAAATAAGTTTGTTTTTCTCAATAAGCTATTGATTCATGGTTTATTTTATGGATTCCTTGATCACCATAATAGGCATGATTTATAATATTTACGATGTAGGTTCTATTTAATGTTTTCTTGTTTGTGATTGTAGGTTTCTAAAGGTAACTCCTTCGAACAATTGGAGGATGGCTACTACGAACAAGCGTTGGATCTAAGGTAGGATCTTAACACCTCTATAGTATTTGTTTATAAATCGCATATGTTTAGAGAAAGATAGGTTTGTTTATCTATTTGTTGCTAGATTATCTTCTGATACTAGGGAGATCAGTCTTATCCGCAAGATCGATTTATACAGCCAACAAATTGGTGACTCCGCTGGGGAATGAATTTGTTTTTTTGGTTTTCCTTTGTTTTGATTTGAGAAAATTGTTTTCGTTTTTGTTTCTGATTGATGTATACTGGCTTGGGTAGTTTTTAGAATCTGGATTATTTTTTGTTTTTTTTCGAAGCTTTCAGGGGACCGCACTTTCTCTTTACAGACGGTGTGGGCATCTCCACAGTTTTCCTTTAGTAAACAGAGCGAAACCACACCTGTTTCTTCTGGAGCCTGCGAACCCTGTAAATTTTTTTGAAAAACCTAAAATATCTTCTTCCAGTTAAGTTTAGGTTTCATTTAGGATTTTTAGTGTCTACCCAGATTTGTATCTTTCCTGTCAAAAATCTCTTGTGAGTGAGTTCCGATAGTATTTTGTTTTGAATGATTTTCTAGAAGTTTTGCATGCCTGGAGTAGTTTTCACTTTGTCTCTGTAGTGACTCAAAGATCAGAAGCTTGAGAAACCTTAGATCACCTTGGTGTCTTTTCATCTTCTTGATGAGTCTGACTTGGTTGTGAAATCTATCCTTTGTGAGAAATAGATTTAGTTTTCTCCTTGCAAATATTTAAACAAACTTTGTTATAAGTTCTGAATTTCATTTTACAAAAGAAAACATATCTGGATGTTTTTTTATTGTTTTGTTATTCTGAACAAATGAATCCTTAATTTACTAAACAACTAAGCAAAATGTCCTAAAAAAGAATTGAAGCTTTTATTCAATTAGATTTTTAAAGTTTTTATATCTCAAAATTAGTTTTTGTAGTTTTGAGTGTTCTTCTAGAACTTGTAGATCTCTTTTGAAGAAAATTGTTTTTTGTAGTTTCAAGTTTTGAAAAGGGAAAGGGATTTATTGTGAGCATTAATTATTAGTCTCATTTTGAGTTCTTATTGAAAAATACAAAAATATTTTCTTTCCATTTCCATGTTGAAAGAAAGAATTGTTTCTTAAAGAATTGCATTCTCGAACTCTTTCTTTTAGCTAGAATTTCATTGAAAGAAAAACGAATTGCTTATCATTTTAGGTGCATTTTTTTTAGTTTTTGGAGTCGAGTCTTCACATCATTAAAGTTTCATCTCCATACCTATTGACTTAAATAACAACCCATAAAAGCAACGCTTAATTAAAATTGATCTAGTAATCTTTTCTATTTCTAGGGCTCTTATCACCAATATAGCTTAGGCTAGTATCTTGGAGTTGGGAGTAATTAACTCTCCAAGATAGTTAAAACAAACAAGTAGATACATATTGTGGTAGGAAATAAATCCAATTGTAATTGATACATTCTAGGAAGCTTATCTTAAAGGAGTCAATCACGAGATCATGTCCGAACCTTTGAGACAATCAAGTCTGTTTCATTGGGAAAGATAGAAGATTTGTGCGTATTAAAAACGGTAAACCTCGGATTAACCATTGTCGAGCAGCCTGGGGTCACTTGTTGGTAAAAATCGGATTGATCATGTCAAGGAACCTTCAAGGGGATTGAGCTTTGTTACTCTGCCCTTGCGTGTAGATCGAATCGTAGACTGTTCCCCTAGTTGTATTTGTTGTTGTTAGTAACCTTAGTGTCCATAAACTTAAGATTATTTCCTAAGGTGATTGTGAAGGACGGGTCTCACTGTACCTGGAGAAGACATCGACTAGACTCACTTGGACTCTCTAGGGGGTTCTCTTCACTCGAGATGGTTTTGTGAAGAAACTTGTGCCAGTCTATTTCATTAAGTAGGTTGTCGGGGTAACTGTTCCAATCACCCTTTCTGTGTTAAATTTCTACGACGTTGAATTTCATCACCAACTAGTGTTTTTAGTACAGGAAGTTACTGTTTGTGTGTAGTTTGAACTCTTAGATTTTTTAGGCATGTGATTCAGTTGTTTGTTTCTTTAGAGACTTTAGGTTCTTTTATTGAAATTTTCTTTGTTTGCATGTGATTATTTTCATCCTACACCCAAAGGTTATTATCCTTTATTGATCATGTCAAGACAATCATCTATGTTTTCCGAATCATCGGAAACATTTTTATATGGTAGTCCTAGTGTTCCTTTAGGGTACCAGTCGCTTTCTGGTACTTTTTCAGGAGCATCTCCTCGATCGACTGAACATCAGTTATCACCTGGTAATAATAGAACTCAAACATTGAATGTAGAACAAATCCTTATGATGTCTGGTAGTATTCCAAATCCTCAACCTCAAGGTAGTCAGTTACCACCTAGGGTGAAACCTCAAGGTAGTCAGTTACCGCCTAGGGGGAAACCCCAAGGTAGTTAGATACCACCTAGGGGACAACCCTAAGGTAGTCAGTTTCTTCCTGGAGTGCTACCTCAAGGTTTTCAACCTTCAGGATAATACATACCCCAAGGTCAACCCCAGACTTAGTATACTCCTGCGGATGCTTATCAACCCCAAATTCAATACATGCCTCAGGGTTATCAACCTCAAGGTCAGTACCCAAATCAAGGTTTCCAACCACCTTATGGTCCATCATTTTTACAAGGGGCTGGAAATGTACTGCTTAATTATCAGCCCTACGTTCAACCAGGTTATGGTCCTCCATATGCACAAACTTTTATGAGTTCCAGAATGAACATGGTGTGGGATCCGTCTCGAACTCAATAGACTTTGCAACCTAATGTGCAGTTACCTTATCAAACTGGATATCCTTTGGTTTCTGGTCCAACCCAGCAACCTGTCCAACCTACCATTCAAACCACTGCATTTGGTACAGTTTAGCAGCCTGGGCCTAGCTCACCTCAGACTCCACTTCAAACTATTGCTGCAACTACTGCAACTTCTGTTCAACCAACCACACCTATTTCTGGAGTATATGTAGCTCTGGTTTCTACTATCCCTACATCAGTGCAAACTCCTCAAGTCTTTGTGCCCCAGTCAAGACCTACAGTTCAGACTTCAGTCCAGATGCCTGCAGGACAAGCTGGTCCAAGTATGATTGCCACAAGTCAACTGCAATTCACTTATCAACCGTACCAGGGATAGTATCAATTTTGTCCTACTGTATAAAACCCAGTTTATCAGTATCAACCTTATCCTGGCTATACTTATTAGCAACCTCAACAACCTCAATTTGGTCTGGTTAATCCTAGTTTTCTAGGAGGTTATAACATTCCTAATGCATATCCGATTCTAGGTTATCTTGGATATCCTCCTCCTGGAACTGGTCTCGTTACTTAAGGTTTTTCTGACCCTAACCATCAGTTACCATTTATTGCAACCTTGGATTTACTTGATTTGTTGCGCCTTATGAATGATCCAATTTACTATCTTCCGTATTGGCCGCCAATGCCTAGTAAGTTGCCCAGTGATATCCCAAAATTTGAGGGTAAGTCAGGAGAGGATCCATCAAATCATGTTATGACTTATCACCTCTAGTGTGCATCTAATTCAATCATTAATGATTCAATTCATTTGCATCTTTTTCAACGTACTCTTATTGGTCTTGCCACCAAATGGTACATTGAGTTACCACGATTCTCTTTTTATAATTTCAATCAGTTAACCATTGCTTTCTTAACTCATTTTTAGTTTCCTGTCAGATACGACAATGGAACAGAACTAAATATTAACTTTGCTAAAACAATCCATGTCCACATATATTTCTGATCATATTCATGAATGGCGACATAGAAGGAATTTGATGAAAGTTTTTATTCCAGATCAAATTTTAGTGGAATGGTTTGTTAAATCATTGTTACCTAAAATCACTGAAGATGTAGCTAAGGCAAGAGTTGTCACTGAAGAGCAAGTCATTGCTCAGGCTTAGTACCTTGACCTCATCTATACGCAGTCAAGTACTTTACATGAAAAAATCCCCGATCTTCCAAAAACTACAGCTCCTTCAGGTTCTCATGCTGCTGATGGTATGATTGGTTCAGTTAGTACTAAAAGCAAGAAGAATTCTTCAAAGAATTATTCTCCTACAATAACTTTACCTGATTCCCCGAACCTAATAATCTTCGATTTAGAGGACAGTACACCCCACCTCCCTCATCAAATGGCTTTCCAGATTCCAGTGTTAGTCAAAAACAGACCTTGTTTTCACACTGTGATTGATGAAGGGGCTTCTACATGTATTATGTCGATCCAGTGTTGGAGATCGCTTGGTTCTCCTACATTCAATCAGTCTCCGACAATTATAAAGTCTTTTGATGGCCGAGGGTTCCATCCTTTTGGTAATTTGGAGGATTTACCTATAGGGCTTAAAGGCAAAACCGTAAATCTAGTTGTGGAAGTGGTTGATGTCCCTCTAGATTACAACCTTCTCCTGGGTCGCAGTTGGTCTTATGCTATGACTGCTATTGTTTCATTGGTCTTTCAGCTTATAAAGTTTCCTCATAACGGAAATATTGCTACGATAGACCAGCTGACCTATTTCTCATCCGACCCAACCTCTAAAGATAGTGTTCAGCACATCGGTAAAACGACTATCCTTTATAAAGATGTTGGCGTAGGTTTGATTAAAGATTTTGTTTTACTAGGGACTTTTTCCTTCCCTCCTCCTGACGTATCACCTTCTATTGCAAATATTCATATGATTTCATCGAATACTGTTACTTTTGATGATCCTCGGATCATACCTTTCGATTCTGAGGCAGATTCATTTGATGGCACAATGCCTTTGAGTCCCTTTGAAATTGCATATCAGGTTGTACAGTCATTTTCTGATTCTTGACCAGTCTCGAGGATATTTTGTTCCTGTCTCAACCTCGTTAAAAAATGAAACTTGTTGTATAAAGCATAGTTCCTTGTCTTGTTTAAAGCTCGTTAAAAAATGAAACAAGGGTACCGAGCATAGTTCCTTGTCTTGTGTCAAGCTCATTAAAAAATGAAACAAGGCTACCGAGCATAGTTCCTTGTCTTGTGTCAAGCTCATTAAAAAATGAATCAAGGGTTATGAGCATAGTTCCTTGTCTTGTGTCAAGCTCATTAAAAAATGAAACAAGGGTTATGAGGATAGTTCTTTTACTGTGTCAACCTCATTAAAAAATGAAACAACTCCCTCGAAAGTGAACCTTTATTCCATCCACCTCCTTGAATGCAATGAAGCTTGGGGGGCACGTACCTTGATTTGCATCATTATGTTGGGGGCATGCGAACTTATAACAAGAATAGTTTACCAAATTCAAGCAGAGTTCTCCATCATTCAAGCTTGTGTAAAAATGAACCCATACCCGATTTACATCTCGTGATTGCCATTTTTATCCGCTAAATTCTGCTAGATGAACCTTGGTTGTTTCATTCCATCACCACCATCTCTTTGGCTGATCATATGCTTTCACTTGGTTGTTTTTCCTTTCCTGAGGGACCACAGCCTTGAGTGGTTTTATTAGCCAGCCTCTTAACCATTACATGTTTTAAGCAGTTCCACCATTACCGAAACTAGTTGCTACCATTTATACCACTTGTTCCTCTAGGACAAGTATTCTTTAAGCTCTTTTCTGACTCATAAAATATGAAAAGATTGTCGAGTTTTTCCCTTTTTTAACTCGTTAAACGAAATTAAAAAGGCGGTCCATGTTCAAATCTTTTTTGACCGTATAAACATGAAAAGATTGTCGGACTTTTGTCATTTTAGGTTCAATACTGGTTACGAAACGACGTGTTTTCGATCACTTTTCTACTTTTTCAGATCGGAGCCACTAATTATGAAAATTACTCCTTGATCGTAATGGTCAAGCAGTTCTCTCAAGTATTATTTTATACCTTTTCAGGTTTGAGGGACACAAATTTACGAAAAAGGACATCCATGGAGTTTTCTTAAGTTTTTCTTCTAACTCCCTAAAATTGGCAAACACTGAGTTTTTCCTATACTGGACTCGTTAAAATTTAATAGTAAAGGACCTATTCAATTTTAAATAGGAATGAGCCACTCCTTCTTAGGGTTCGAATTTTAAACTGAGTTGGACTCATCCGAAGGATGAGCTTATAAACAAGCAAATGCTATCCTCCTCAAGCTTGTCAAAAATAAAGAGGTACTTGACAGAAATGGTGGGGGAAAAGAGAGAAAAATGAACCTGTTTGTTACACTTTGTGTTTTAAGAAAAGTCGTTACCCACTCTTAAACATGACACTTTTGTTCACCTGGGTTGGGAAATCCTTTGCCTAACAGGTAATAAAACCATATTGAAAGTCTTCAGCTGGTTTCTGGGTATTTCTGGGTATTAGCTTTGGGTCAATTGTCACCAAACCATATGCAGTGTCATTTTGTGTTCAAGAGGTCAGTTAAATTAACCATTCATTTGCAAAATATCTGTCATCCATTTTTTACCATCCCTAAGTTAGTCCTTGCCAATATATTTCTTCAAAACTTGATCTATGATTTCATGTTGTGGGCTCACCTATGACAGATCACTTTCTTTCGACTTCAACTCATTATCTAGAAAGATGATCCATAAATCATTAGTACCTTGAAATCTACATGCCCTAATGGCAGGTTTCTCGCCTTCAACGATAGGTTGCATCATTGACCTTCAATCAAAGGATTCTGTGATATGTTCGACTTCAACTCATTTATTCACATTTCATGGATTGTACTAGGTAATTCGAAAGCCATTGACATTACTGGTGGTTTCTCTCACACTTGTTAACAGTTCACATCATTGATTGGTAATCAAGCGGTTTCTATCATGTTCGACTTCGACACATTTATTCACATGGATATAATCGTACTAGTTCAAAAAGCGGAAATCAAGACCCTGGATCTAGTTTCTACCATCCAGGCTGCGAGGAATTTTGTTATTCATTATACAGTGGACTATTCATAAATAGATGGTTGCACCCATACTATGTCTACACATGTCTATACTTTTGATGTATTACAAAATCATTCCTGTATCAGAACAGTTTAGTCAATTTTCTAGTCAGTTTTGATCTGAGTATGGGAATGCCTACCTCAGCGATAATATGTTCACATATATATATTTTGCATTGAATTTTTTTACAAGTTCCGATTGGGGTGTCCACAGGATGATCCTTGAAATGATAAAGTACTTCACTCTTCATATATGACAAACTCTATCTTCATCTATTACAGACTTCGCACTTTAGGGGGCAATCTATTACACTAAAATTGTCACCTTGACATTCTACAATCTGTGTGAGTCCATTACCACTCATACTTTGCTCCTTTGCAAGTCTTAAGCCTCAGTTCCTCATATCAAGCCTTGAAAATAAGAGAAAGCCCTTAAAAGTCTCTAAAACTCTGGTTTCGCACTTTCTCTTTGCATTACCCGTGGTCCCGCACCTAATGGTCATGTTGCCTATGCAACTGACCACTCTGTCTCTGTGTTATGGGTGCGGACCCTTGTAAAAGTTAAAAGGCACGAGTATATTCTAAAAAAACTCACTTTCAGTCATTTCTAGAAGCTTCTGGAAAGAATCTTGAGGTGGCAAGTTCACTCTCTTAAGGTTCATGCATCCCATACCTTAAGGAGCTAACCCCTTGATGTTTGGAGCTTATCCCTTGAAGGAGGACTCTATCCCTTCATAGGTGGACCTATAACCTCCTCCTTTGCACTATAAAATGAATCATTGGGCTGGTTACTTGAGAGGTTGAAAGCTGAATATTTTTTAGGTGAAATGCTGCTGGAACTTAGTCTTCTTAGTTGATTTTTTATGAGGAGAGATTACATACCTCTATGATCTCATTTGGAAGAGTGCAAGGCTTGTCAAATTAAAGGGAATTCCTATTTCGGACCCCAGGAAGAGCTTGTTCAACATCAAGGCTGAAAAGGTTGTAAGGTTCTTCTACTTCAAAGTTAATGCAAATAAGTTTGTTTTTCTCAAGCTGTTGATTCATGGTTTATTTTATGGACTCTTTGATCACCATAATAGGCATGATTTATAATATTTACTATGCAGGTGCTATTTAATGTTTGCTTGTTTGTGATTGCAGGTTTCTAAAGGTAACTTTTTCGAACGATTGGAGGATGGCTACTTGATCTAGGTGGATGTTGGTGGCCACCCACCTATCCCATTTGGACTCCCACAATTGTCTCTTTCAGCTTTTCCAGTTTCCTAAATTGTAGCACAATTTACTATTTTTAGCAGTTTTTCGGGTCCTGAACTTCTGGAGCTGTTTTGAGGCCCTAATTGACATTTTTGGGAAATCTGGGCGCAACATGGGTCCATGGACCCATGTTTTCCTTCCTAATGTGGTAGTGCTCGGATAGATCTTTCTAACGAGCTATCATACGCGTCAAACAGAGATCATATGCCAAAGTTACGACCCCGGGAAATTGATGTACCAATTTACCCAAAACGGGGCCCACAATTTGGCGTTTCATCTTCTAGGGTTAGGTTTTGGAATGTGAAGGGTTTTCCATTGTTTCTCAACAATAAATAGGCCTTCGAGCCTCATTGTAACAGGGTTTGGAACAGTTCAGAGGCATGTAGCTGCCACATCTCTTCTCAGAGATAAGCTACCATCGCCCTAGCTGGTTTATTTCCATTTATGGTTGTAAGCATATTTCG
>APFE031213929.1:214778-254553 GCA_000404065.3 Pinus taeda
TACCAATTTACCCAAAACGGGGCCCACAATTTGGTGTTTCATCTTCTAGGGTTAGGTTTTGGAATGTGAAGGGTTTTCCATTGTTTCTCAACAATAAACAGGCCTTCGAGCCTCATTGTAACAGGGTTCGGAATAGTTCAAAGGCATGTAGTCACCACATCTCTTCTTAGAGATAAGCTACCATCTCCCTAGCTGGTTTATTTCCATTTCTGATTGTAAGCATATTTTGGTATTTTCAATTAATGAAATGAAGCATTATTTCCACTGCATCTTTGTGTATATGGTTATCTCTGTATTTTGTTGCGTTCCTATTTAAAATCCAGATCACTACTACTATAGAGAAAGATAGATTTGTTTGTTTATTTGTTTCTAGACTATCTTCTGATACTAGGGAGATCGGCCTTGTCTGCAAGATCGATTTATCTGACCAACAAATAATTATAAAACTTCCAAAATTTTGGTTTATTATTACATTTGGAACTATCATCTTATAGGTATTCTAACATTATAAAGTATGGTTTAAATTTGAATTATGTCAGTTTTGACATAAAGAAATTTACAAGGAAAAACTATGAAATACTTACAGTTTCATTGGTTTGTATGTTTCAACCCAGTGAATTTTGTCCAGTTGTTGAAGGTGAAGCATGCCCTCTACTCCAGGTTCATTCCCAAATCTTTGGCATCTGATACCCTCATCTTCCTTATTAGACTATTCTTCGTGACCAAGACTTGCACCTCTAACAACACGAGCACCCTCAAAATAAGATGTGTAATTAGTATCTTCTTTAGTATTCTAGTTCCCGAACTTTGGAACATGTGTTGGCTGCTACTGTAAACAAATACAAGAAAAGCACCCTAAAAATGTCAATCTATAAAAACACATACAAGAAAACATCCATAGATATCAAAGTTCACAAAAGAGATGGGGACTCTAAAATCCCTTGCCTTCACCTTTTAGAGTACCATTGCTATTTGTTTGTTGTAATCCTTCATGTTCCATGATGTACTTATTTGCTCTATGAAGTATATATGCAGAATTTCTCAACAAAAAACAAGAGAGGAAGACCTTCTATGTGACAAAAGAAGACTTCAAACTATCTCAACGGGACTAGGAGGACAACATTTGACAACAGCAATAAGGAGTGCCTAGAGCATCTATCAACCAGTTCTAAAATCTAAGAAGAATGAAAGAAGAGTAGATAATAAAATAGAAAAGGAATGGAACCCAAAAGAGTATCCCTAGAAACTGGAATTGATAATAGATAATGCTTGAGAGAGAAAATCCTCCAAGTCATGACTAGTCCTCTTGAAATCAAAGACTATGGAGGTGAGGAAGAGCAACATCCTTACTAGCATTTGAAACAAAGAGGAGCCATCACCATACACCACCATAAGTGTATCAATGTTGACATGGTTACCCCTTGGTTTGTGCAAGAAATCATAGGGCTAATTGAAGGTCTAAAGGATTTTTAATGACTTTCATAAGGTGAATGAAAAAAATATGCAAAAGGCATATGACTGATATGGTTCTCAATTCAAGTCAAGTAGCATGAATGGGTCAAATGTGCATAAAGAAAGTTACATGGGTTGTGTTTCAAAAGTGACTTTGCAGCAACACTTGCAAAGTTTTCATGTCATACAAAACTTGTAATTGGAGGCAGTTTGATGCCATAGCAGAATTCAAACAAAGACTTTTTGAATGTGGTCACAAATATTCTGTGTGCTTGGATGGTTTGTTCTGAAGAAGAGAATGATAATGTCCATATCAAACCAAAAATGAAAGGTCTATAGGATACACTTATCTTACAAAAAAAGCATTCTTAAGCACAAAAATCGAAGTTTGACAAAAAAGCCCAAATGAACAAAAAAAATCAGATTGGAAATGGTGTATATAAAGGCAAGTGACCTCTCAAGCACCTGAAAAGAAATAAGGTGTAAACAACTGAAATTTCGCTTGAATCAGTATAAAGGGATGCTATTAATGTGTTCTGGGCTACTTTCAACTACAACATGGAAAGACTTCCCTCTTGAAGCTTGAATTTTGGTGTGATATGTTGTAATGGAACATGAAATTGCAGCAAAGCCTTTCCATAATGGGGAATGCTTGAATCGAATGCAAACTCAAGCCTCCTCAGGGATATCAAAAGTATATCTAAACTGTGAAGCCAGTGGTCTGTAACTATTTCACATTTTGTAGGAGCAAGGTCAGACACTTCTATTTGTATTCTTCAAAATGGCTGCTTAGGTTTTATATATATGTGTGTGTGTGTGTGTGTGTGTGTGTGTGTGTGTATGCTTGTGCAAAAACCTCTTAAAGGAGTAAGGGCTGACTTGTTTGATCCAACCTACAACCTGTATTGAAACATCTTTCATGGAAGACCAATTTATAATGTGTTTTGAATCAGGTATTCTATATGGAGCTGACCCATGTCATTGCATCAATTAGGTGTCGAACTCTGTTTTGGGTGGGTTATAGATATGAGAAGTAGAGATAAAGCCTATTTAGGATATTGTTGGCTGATTTATATGTTGAGCATTCACCTTAGAAGATTTTTCCCACATTGGTGGACACTTGGAGGTCACATGTACATGATAAGAACAGTTCTTCCACCTCTTGAAATTTAGATGTGTCCACTCTGAAGCCCCTATGCTCATTTTGTAGGAGGGTTTGGGATCATTCTTGACAGGATTGGAGGAGAAGACCCACCACTAAGGTTGGATAGTTTACTTTGGAACCAATTATTTTACTGTGGATGACACCTAGGGAGTTTACTACCTGATTTGTAGAGGAGAAATACCTTTGAAGGGCCTTTGGAGGCTATATGTTGCACCAAAACATTTTTCCCCTCATTTGTTGGAGGTGGGTCACTTTTCTGGGCCTACTACCTCTCGTGTAAGCATGGGTACATATGAACACTTCGCAATATTTATCACCATTATTGTAAGTCCAAGGTCATGTTACCCCTCTTTCAGCAGGGGTACTCCAAGAAAATTTGGACATGCCATATAAGCCCAAGGAATGTGCCTTATAGCCATGTAAAGTCATGTGGGTGTGTGTTATTTTGTGAAAGTGACTCTAAGTTCCCCATTGGTGTGGATGTTCATGGCTACTTTCAGTTTTGTTTTATTCATGGTATGTCTAGATCTGTGGAACTATTGACTTCCCCTTGGTGGGTAGTATCTCCCTACCTTGATGGGTATCATTGCAATATTTATTTTCAAATTTATTTTAATTTCCCAAAAATTATTCCATGAAATTTCTTCAGGAAAAGCACATAATAATTCTTGCAAGAATTTGAGTGATTTAAATTTTAAAATCAGTAATTGTTCTATTGTAAAAATCAACTCCTCGTTTGAAGCAACATCAACACTACAAACACATAAACATGTTCAACTTTCAGAGGCCCCAAATGAAAATGATCAGATTTGCAATAGATACAACCTATCTTGTTCAAAACTAATTATCGATGACCTTTGGGATGGATTGTTACAAGATGGAGTTTTTGATGGTATTATTTGAATTTTGGTTGTTCCTCTTGTCTTCTTGTCTTCCCATGCTTTTTTAAATATAGGGTTGCTTTCACTCAAGGCTCCAACACTGGGGATTTGTGCACCTCTGCCAAGCTACATCATGTTTAATAACCCTTACATCAATGAAATATAGATTTGTTCCTTGGAGAGAGTTATTTCTTTATGAAATCTTATGTTAATTCCATGAACCTTGTAACAAATATTCATAGTGCTCAATCAATTTTCTTCACCCAAGGATTTTCCTAACCAAATGTTAATGGATTCCTCTCACTTGTCAGATAATATGCAACAATATTTTATTATTTTCCTAGAAGTATAGGTATAATAAATATCCATATTACAAATTCTGATGCAAAATTAAGCCCTGCTAGTACCTAACTTAAGAAGGCTTCACAAATACCTTTATTGTCTCAGAGAAGGTGCAAAATCATTGGAATTTTTAGAATAATGAGTTTGAGCAATAGACGGTGACAAATGTCCTAAGTCAACTTAAAATCTTTAATTTGATATGTTACATATGGAAGGGCCTTTATTTTCGAAACCTGTGACATTAATAATTTCTCAAATCAGCTATGTGCAGACTTGGTTCATAAGTGCCTAAGCTTTGTATTCATGGCTTACAGGACGCTAACAAATTTTTCACACCCATTCTCCACAAAATATGTAATTTCATGGATTGATTTCTAAAATATGCATACCTTTGTCCTAGACACACAAATTGGGAGTAATATTTCTAAAAAAAATAAATATAATAAATTATTATGTTTAGACGAGATATCTATCAATCCAAGATCATGGCTATTAAAACCACAAGCAAAAAAAATGCCCTTTTCCAGTGTTACTGACCACTTTATCCAATGACTAATTAGAAAACTTCCAAAATTTTGACTTATTTCTACATTTGGAAATGTTATCTTACAGGTATTCTAACATTATAAATTATGGTTTAAATTTGAATTATGTCAGTTTTGATTGAAAGAAATTTACAAGAAGGAAAAATTAGGAAATACTTACAGTTTCATTGGTTCGTATGTTTCCACCCTATGAATTTTTCCCAGTTGTTGAAGGTGGGTAAATGTCCTCTGCGCTAGGTTTGTTCCCAAATCTTTGGCATCTATACACTCATCTTCCTTGTTAGATTGTTCTCCATGGCCAGGATTTGCACCTCTAACAATACGAGCACCCTCAAAATAACATGTGTGACCAGTATCTTGTTTATATTCTAGTTCCCGAACTTTGGAACATGTGTTTCCCACTGCTGTAAACAAATACAAGAAAAACACCCTAAAATGCTAATCTATAAAAACACATACAAGAAAACATCCATAGATATCAAAGTTCACAAAAGAGAGGGGGGCTCTAAAATCCCTCACCTTCACGTTTTTGGGTACCATTGTTGTTTGTTTTTTGTAATCCTTCATGTTCTGTGATGTACTTATTTGATCTATGAAGTATATATGCAGCATTTATCAACAAAAAATGAGAGAGGAATACCTTCTATGTGACAAAAGAATACTTCAAACTATGTCAATGGGACTAGGAGGACAATATTTGACAACAACAATAAGGAGTTCCTAGAGAATCTATCAACCAATTCTAAAATCTAAGAAGAATGAAAGAAGAGTAGATAATAAAATAGAAAAGGAAGGGAACCCAAAAGAGGATCCCTAGAGAGTGGAATTGATAATAGATAATACTTGAGAAAAAAAATCCTCCAAGTCATGACTAGTCCTCTCAAAAGGAAACACTATGGAGGTGAGGAAGAGAAACATACTTACTAGCATTTGAAATGAAGAGGAGCCATCACCATCCACCACCATAAATGTGTCAATGTTGACACGGTTACCCCTTGGTTTGTGCAAGAAATGACAGGGCTAATTGAAGGTTTAAATGATTTTTAATGAATTTCATAAGGTGAATGAAAAAAATACGCAAAAGGGCATATGATTGGTATGGTTCTCAATTCAATTCAAGCAGCATGAATGGGTCAAATGTGCATAAATAAAGATACTTGGGTTGTGTTTCAAATGTGACTTTGCGGTAGCACTTGCAGGGTTTTCATGGCATACGAAACTTGTAATTGGAGACAGTTTGCTGCCATAGTAGAATTCAAACAAAAGCTTTCTAAATGTGGTAAGAAATGTTTTGTGTGCTTGGATAGTTTGTTCCAAAGTAGAGAATGATAATGTCCATATCAAACAAAAAATGGAAGGTCTACATGATACACTTATATTACAGAAAAAGGCATTCTTCAGCACACAAGTCAAAGTTTGACAAAAAATCCCAAAGGAATAAAAAAACATCAAATTAGAAATGGTGTATATAAAGGCAAGTGACCTATCAAGCACCTGAAAAAAAATAAGGTGTAAACACCTAAAATTTCACTTGAATCAGTATAAAGGGATGCTATTAATGTGTTATGGGCTACTTTCAGCCACAACACGGAAAGACTACTCTCTTGAAGCCTAAATTTTTGTGTTATATGTTGTAATGAAGCATGAAATTGCGGCAAAGCCTTTCCAAAATGAAGAATGCTTGGATCGGATGCAGAATCAAGCCTCCTCAGGGATATGAAAAGTATATCTAAATTATGAAGCCAATGCTCCGTACTTATTTCATATTTTGTAGGAGCAAGGTTAGACACTTCTATTTGTATTCTTCAAAAGGGCCGCTTAGGTTTTATATTTATATACTTGTGTAGAAACCTCTTAAAGGAGTAAGGGCTAACATGTTTGAGCCAACCTACAAGCTTTATTGAAACATATTTCATGGAGGATCAATTTATAATGTGTTCTGAATCAACTATTCTATATGGAGCCAACCCACATTATTGCAACAATTAGGTTCTGACCTCTATTTTGGGTGGATTATAGATATGAGAATTAGAGTTAAAGCCTATTTAGGAGTATTGTTGGCAGATTTGTATGTTGAGCATTCACCTTAGAATATTTTTCCCACGTTGGTGGACACTTGTATGTCTCATGTACATGATAAGAAGAGTTGTTCCAAATATTGAAAGTTAGTTGTGTCCACTCTAAAGCCCATGTGCTCATTTTGTAAGAGGGTTCGCGAAAATTCTTGATAGGATTGGAGGAGAATACCCACCTCTAAGGGTGGATGGTTTAATTTGGAGCTCATTCTCTTACTTTGGATGACACCTAGGGAGTTTACTAAATTATGGGTCACTTTTTTGGGCCTACTACCTCTCATGTAAGGATTTTTAATGGCTTTCGTAAGGTGAATGAAAAAAATATGAAAAAGGACATATGACTGTTATGGTTCTCAATTCAAGTCAAGCAGTAGGAATGGGTCAAATGTGGATAAATAAAGTTACATGGGATATGTTTCAAAAGTGACTTTGCAGTAGCACTTGCAGAGTTTTCATGGCATACAAAACTTATAATTCAAGGCAATTTAAAACTTTGATGCCAGAGCAAAATTCAAACAAAGACTTTATGAATGTGGTCACAAATGTTCTGTGCACTTGAATCATTTGTTCCAAAGTAGAGAATGATAATGTTGATATCAAACCAAAAATGAAAGGTCTACAAGATACTAGTATATTACAGAAAAAAGCATTATTCAACACACAATTCAAAGTTTGACAAAAAAGCCAAAAGGAATAAAAAAACATCAGATTGGAAATTGTGTATATAAAGGCAAGTGACCTATCAAGCACTTGAAAATAAATAAAGAGTAAACACCTAAAATTTCACTTGAATCCATATAAAATTGGTGGAGAAGGACATCTACAAATGGTATCCCGACAATTAGGAAGCAAAAGCTGGGAAGTGGAGTCCCTATGAGGCCTTGGTAAAGACTGCATCTGCCATTCTTCAAAAATAAGGAACGACACAGGGCATTTACTGGAATGGAATATGGATGATTGCAAGAGCCCTAGCTTATGTACAACCTTGGTATGGAAATTTTGATCTAGCATTCACATCTCGATTCTAGACATAAATATCCTCTCAAGCATATTTCTGAGATAGAACTCATTGATCAAAGGATAAGAAAAGTTCCATCCTATGAATATGTTTGTGGATTTTCTCCAAAAGGCTTATAACATGAACAATATTTATTTGTAACTAAGTGTCCTTTTTATCTATCCTTAGATTATTTCAATGTGGTTAAAGGCATTATATATGCTTTGAGAATATTTGTAAGTAGGTGTCCTCTTTATCTATCCTTGGATTATTTCAGTGTGGTTGAAGGCATTATATATGCTTTGAGAATGTAATTTTTAACCCTGTACAATTAAGTTTTAATCCTATACCATTCATAATTCTAGGTCTTGTTCTAGGGTTTCACAAACCCTTGGGAATAATATTTCAATACAAATCATATCCTTCTAGACTTCTAGGGTTTGAAAATTTCATTAACACCCTTTGCTAGTCCAACAAACTTGTCATGTGCAAATTATCCTGCTATATTCATGGAACCAATCATAGTTCCCAAAAAACAATTGACATTGATCCATTACAAGATGCCATCATATCATCTCAAACCTTTGAAGATCATTAATTACATTGAGGAATCACTAGCTTATGAAACTAAGAAAATAAGGCTTCAAGAGAATGTTTTCCTTTCGAGGCCTCATGCTACACCAATTCGAATCCAAGTATGACACTGTCATTAATGCTATTTGGGGCAATGAACTGGAAAATGAGGAAGCAATTGAGAAAGATACAAAGGCATAAGGACCAACAGTGACAAATGATGTTGGTGTTCTAGCACCAAAGGAAGAAGACCAGGCCAGGGAACCAAGAAACACTTCCACAACTCCATTTGATGTGCATTCAGGCTATTGTAGCAAAATATTGAAGAGCTAAAATGTTGAAGATTTTTGAAGTAAACTCCAACTAGGAACCAAGTGAAGATAATTTTTGTTATCATTGTATATTAAAATGGTCTCAAGAGCTTTCTAACTAACAACCTATGTCCTTTCCACATCTACCTTTCCATCTTTGCAAGATGCATAGTACCTTAATAATACATAGTTTTATTGCTCCATCATTTCAATGCCACTGTCTTAAAGTTGCATGCAAATAGCTTTTCCTTGTCAGAAGAACACGTTCCATATTAAGGGTCTATTATGAGCCTCCAGATGTTGCAGTTAGCAATAATCAAGCTTTGGGGCACTGGAAACAACATGAGAATCTTCCAAGTAGTTGTTGGTTGCAATTTTGGATATGCTGAGAGCTTCGAGCTTTGATGCAAGAAGAGGATGTGGACATTGCTATGCATCATGTCCTTGGAATTTTTTAATCTTTTCAAAGAAGGACAACACAAAAGAGTTATACTGGTGAATTGGAATTAAGACATGCATAATTCCATATGTGCAACATATAGTATCTTCGAGTCTAGACCCTGCTTCAACTTCCCATTCTCTCGATACTGATAACACAAGTAGCTTTTATTTCCAATTCATACTTTATACATGGAGTCAAAGTGAACACACATGGGAGAAGTTGTTTAAAGACAAGGTCAATACCTCCCTTTCTGAACATGGACATCTAGAGCATTTTGGGCAACAAACTATAGGAAAATCGACACAAGGTATGATGGGGTTTGAACAAGTGTACAACTTTTGGAAAGAAAAATTTAGCACAATCTTCAGAATGGAGCATTCACCTACAATACCCGCTTGTTTTACTTTTGAAGATATATCAACTCTCTCATTTCAAAAAGATTTATAGTTAAAAGCACATGGGCATCCTTCTAGCCAATTGCAAAGATCATTTGAATTAGCGAATCCTAAATCTGGACAAACAATATTTTAGGATCCAATGGTCACAGGAAAGTAGGACATGTTGAGATTTGGGGGCTCAAAATATCAAAAGAGCTTATACACAGGGATTGAAAATCCCAAAAGAGCTTATAACCATCCTTTATATATATTAATGTTTTCCTTGTTTGCTGCACGGTTGGCACTGTAATTTCCCCTGCACAAGAAATAGAAGATAACATCTATGGAGTTGTTTTTCGAGGGCAGGAATCGAACCTCTGCTGCTGAAAGTGGTGAAGAATTTAAAGTTCTTAATCCCTTTGATCCCGCGACATGTGACTAGACATGTGAGAGAGAAGGCGCCAAGAGTTGGCCTTAGTCTAAGACTTGCAGAGTAAGCAACCATGGCTTTGGGTTTGTAATGCTAGCCTTCTTTGCCACATATACCCTTTGACGCAAGACGAACATGAACACAAGTGTTGTGTTAGGAATGTGTTTCACAGGATGAATGCTTGTGCCCACAAGATCTTTGTCACATATACCCTTCGACGCAAGAGGAACATGAACACAAGGACTGTGATAGGAATGTGTTTCATGGGATGCATGCTTGTGCCCGCAAGTTATTATGGGACATTGGGAGCCCCTCGTGGAGAATAGATCTCAAATCTGGCATGCATGCTAAGCTGAAAGTGGCATCGACCCTCGATCCTTCCAAATGTGCCCTTCCTTCTCATTCTTCCCCATCGACAAACCTTTCAAATGGAGGGAAATAAAAATTTTGATATTTGGACAAACCTTTCAAATGGAGAGAAATAAACCACATTTTAATATTTGAAAGAGACAATTCCATGAAAATTTAATGAAAATTTAATGAAATTCTTCTATTTATCAAGGGAATTAAATTCCATTAAATATAAGGTTGAGTTTTTTCTTTTGTTTAAAGGGAAGTATTTTTTATTATAAATAATTATTAATTTATGAAAAAATTTAAGTTTTTGTGTCACCAAATATCAATTGAGGGGGTTTTGGTTGATTTATCAAAAGTGAATTATGGCGATATCAAAACAAGTTTTGTGTGGTTAAAAAGTGTAGAAAAGTACTAATTTAATAGTAATGATCAATCATCGTTTGCAGTTAAATGTTTGGTTTAATAGGGATAATTAATTTATAGAGATTTTTTATGATGTTTAATATAGGGAGTCAACAAGGAAAGGTAATACTTTCACTCTCACATGTTTTAGAAAATTGATATCTATTTGTCCATAAACATTAGGGGTGGAAAAATAACATAGCTTCTAGAGCTAAGTTTGTTCCAACTTAGTTATATCTTGAACCACAAATTGGTGTTGACCTCATGGATATGATAGAAATTTGGTGGCTTGTAGGGTAGTATTGTCGTAAAATAAGAAGGGTATACATCAAAATAAGCCTTGTGTGGTCAAAAAATATAGTGAAGTAGTAATGTCATAAGATTAATGATCATTTGCAGTGAAATGTTTGTTTTAGTAAAGATAACTAATCTATGGAGATTTTCCATGATGTTCAATAGAGGGAGTCAACATGGGAAAGGTGATATTTGGCTCCCACATGCTTTAGAAATTGATTTTTTATTCATAAAATTAGGAGGCAAAAAAAAATCCTAGGCTCTAGAGCTAAGTTTGTTCCAAATTAGCTATATCTTGAACCACAAATTGTTGTTGACCTCATGGATATGATAGAAATTTGGTGGCTTGTAAGGTAGTCTCGTCATGAAATAATGTTGTCACTTATTATCATCATTAAATAATGTTGTCACTTATTATCTAGTCATATATTTTAATCCTAGACTAAATTAGTCATTTAAGTGAGTCACTTTTAGTTTGGTCACTTATTAGTTAGTAGTATATTTTATCCCTACACTAAATTAAACTTAATCATTTAAGTTAGTCATTTTTTGTTTGGTCCCTTAAAATTTCTCAAATTTAGTAGTAATTTACTTTAAATAATTGCGGTGACTAACTTTTTTAGTCACCTAGTCATTAATTTCATCATTTTCTACTAGTGTTATTGAGAGTTCATGTTGCGTTAGGAGAGACTAATAAATAGCAAGTAAATAGGAAAAAATAGAAAGTAATTTGTAGACATGTGCTCAAGGGTAGGTTCTAGGTGAAGTGTCAAGGTTGGGAGGAGTTGAGTCTTCTCATATTAATTTTCTAAACAATCATTTCAAGTGGGTATTGTTACATACTATTTTTGTTAAAAAATTAAAATATATAGTTGTGTTATGCTTATAGCTCTTTGCAATTTATTTTAAAGATGTACTGTTCAAAATGATGATGAATGCAATGATTCATAACAATTATTATTTTATTTATTTAATGCTAAAATATTATGTTAGGTAAAAGAAAAGCAATAAAGCAATGGAAAGGAGTTTTCTTTTAATTCTAAAAGATATTATGTTAGAGTATGATGTTGGCTGAAGTATATTTAAAACAATAAATAACACACAAAAATAAGGAATTTAATCTGAAACAATGTCTTTCTTTTGTAATGAAATAATATTAAAGTAAGAAGGAATCTATATTTATATATGTAAATAGATATATAATTTAATCTGAAGAAATATATATATATATATATATATATATATATATATATATATATATATATATAATAATATATATAATAATATAAATAAATAAATAAAAATAATTAAAAAAAATAAAATAAATAAAATAAATAAAATAAATAAAATAAAATAAAAAATAAAAAATAAAAATAAAAAATAAAAAATAAAATAAAAAATAAATAATGTTCTTTCTTTTGTAATGAAATATTATTAAAGTAAGAAGGAATCTATATTTATATATGTAAATAGATATATTTGACATACTGAATTCTAGTTATGAAAAAAGGTTTTCTATATATGTGAAGAAAGTATAGTGGAGTATTGTAACTTAAACTCTTCTATCAAGAGATGAAGTGATACTTAATATATATAGAGAGAGAGAAATTAAATATAGTAAACATGTTTAATATTAAAGTAAGAAGGAATCTATATTTATATATGTAAATAGATATATTTGACATACTGAATTCTGGTTATGAAAAGAGGTTTTCTATATATACTTAATATATATAGAGAGAGAGAAATTAAATATAGTAAACATGTTTAATATTAAAGTAAGAAGGAATCTATATTTATATATGTAAATAGATATATTTGACATACTGAATTCTGGTTATGAAAAGAGGTTTTCTATATATGTGAAGATAAAACAAAAGTATAGTGGAGTATTGTAACTTAAACTCTTCTATCAAGAAACTAAGTGATACTTAATATATAGAGAGAGAAATTAAATATAGTAAACATGTTTAATATTAGAATTGAAAGAATGAATTACAACCAAAAGCTTAAAATAAACAAAATGTAGTCATTGTATAAGAATATAAATAAGACATGTAGTAATACAACTTAGAAAATTTAAGATTTAAATATTATTTGTATTTAATAACAAAGAGAAAGAAATATTCACACAATCAATATAGGTCAACATGACCTTATCAAATTATAAACATTAACATAAATTTTAGATGGGCTGAACCCATAATTAATTATAGAAATTGGAGTGGAATAGAAAAAAACAAGAATCTTCATGTAAGGAAGATAAAATTAAGAATTACAATATAAATATATAATCTAGAGGATAAACATCCTAGTAAAAATATCTTGATGTTAAGATCGTGAACATGAAATTCACTTGGAGTTTCAAAATCCTATGACCTAGAATGATGAAGTCCTTAAAACCTTCATGAGCAAAAATGAATTTTGATATTCGCACATCAAAAAGGAAAACGTTGAAATATCATATAGGTGGTTTTGAATACCTAAGAAAGTAGGAAAATAAAAATAATCAATTATAAACCACACTTGAAAATATGTAAATAAAAACCAATTGAAAGTATTTGTTCAAAAGGGCATTTTACCTCGTGAGAATCCAAAATACGAGAATCCAACAAATCATATGGGTTACAAAAGAATCAAAGATAATAAAGTATATTGGTAATGTAAACCAAATATATACACACTGAACCTTACATATATGAACTATGTATTTACATAAGAATATAGAAGATGTATATTTAATTATATGAACTATGTATTTACATAAGAATATAGAAGATGTATATTTAAAATCATAATTACATGAAGAAGCAAGGAAAATACCTTAAAAACCCTAAGGGTTAGGGTATGCTATTATAAAGACAAGAACCAGGAATAAGTTGACAGAATCGAGACAAAGGATAAAATATGGAAGCGAAGCTAGTATATGGTTGTAATGTATCTAGGGTTAGAAGAAAACCTTAGAAAGATATCACAGTGAAAAGAGTAACTAATAAGAAAAACTATGATACATGACTGAAAAATGTAATATTAAGAAATATAAAAGGAATTTATAAGAACTTTACCTAAAAATCGAAAAGTCGCTCAATAGAATATTAAGAGCCTGAAACTTTGGGGTTTAAGTGGCTTCTCAAGTAGTGTCTTTCAAAGAAAGAGTAAATGATGCCAAATAATTAGGATTCAAATACCCAAAAAATTTAACTTGGAAATCATGCAAAGATCAAAATTGACATAAGGGTTTTATTTCAAAAATTACATTAGATAAATATCTTGGTGAAAATCTGGAAACTGTTGTGCTGAACGAGAAATTCTCCACAAAAATTTGGAATCTCCTTCATGGCCTATAATTAGAGATCTATAGAAATCACTTGGAAGAGGGTTTCAAAGAACCTACAAGCGAAAAGAGAAAATAACCAGCTAAATTATCCCTGAAAGAGATTAGCCACGGAATTGTGTAACCAATTACTTTGTAAAAGACATTTACAGAAGAAAAATATCAGCTTATGTTTTAACATGTAAACATATAAAAACAAAGGCGGAAAAACCCTACGTTGTTGTAAGAGGTTGCATTCTGGATGCTTAAGTCGAAAACTGAGAACGCTGGGAGGAAAGAATGTTTAGTAACAAAAATGTGCATTAGGTAACACAAAGCAAGGTGGATAACTATGAGACAGAGTCGTATTACAGAACTTGCATAGCTCGCTAGACGCAGAAGCGAAATGGAAGAACAAATCCACGTAATTGATGGCCAAGAATAGTCATTAGGTTTCATGAGAACCCTAATTTTTTTGGAGCCGTTGATCACGTACGATTAGATCATCGTCGTTGATGTTAGGATTTACACCTATTCCCATGGTTCCTCATCTATGAAACACGTGCAACGTCGGTAAGTTGCCAAGTTTACGAGGTTCCCTGAAGGGTTTTCTTAACATATGCCACATGTATGTTGAATACAATTGTAACGGAGATTAATAAAACAAAACTCGTCGTATGAATGAGCAGTAAGGACTAGAAACATATAAATATATGTATGATTGCAAGCTTATAAAGTATAGCATATAATCACATATGTGGAACGTTTTTAAAGTATAGCATAAGTTTAACTATGTGACAAGCGATATCAAGCATAAAGTATTGTGATAGTGTAAAGAAATTTGGGTTTAGATAACCCATTTGTATATAAGTGTTTAAAACAAGCGTACGTTAGCCACAAAAATTTTAAATCTTTATAGCTAGGAAACTGTTAAATCAATATAAATTATGATGATTGGGTGGATAAAGTAAGGATATGCCATTAGTATATGTATAGACTATTACATTGAGGGATATAATATGTATATCTAAGAAGAGACAAATCCCAAAGCAAGAATAAGAAGAGACAAATCCCAAAGCAAGAATAAGAACTATACAAGGTAGTATAAACTATATTGAAAATTAGAATATTGTCTTAGGTACGTTAAGAGAAAAGTTTTTGTTGATTGATGGGTATAATAACAAAAGTAAAAGATGGTTAATGGTTTAAGAAATTACATTTAAAATACGACAACAGGGAATGAAAAATAGCTTAGAAAGATGACTTTGGATACAATAGTTATACCATTATAGTGGAAGGATATAGATGAAACAAAAGAAATTGAAATATATATATATATATATATATATATTATATAATAAAATTAAAACTATAATTTATATATTGAAATTCATATATATATATATGAATTTTAGTATATGAATTATAATTTTTAATTTAAAGTTTATAAAAAAAATTGTATTAGTTGGGGTACACTAGGTTATAGATATCCACTCCTGAAGTGTTGATGTTGTAGGTCAAAATTTATTGAATCTATAGATAATGGAATGCTCCATGTAGTCAACACTTAAAGAAATGGATTGATCCTTTGGCACTTTAATAGATGTGATTTATTCAATTTGATTCATAATTAAGGTTGTCCTTGAGATCTCTTTAAGATACTCATGCACGATCCATGATTTTCAACATTCTTTAAAATATTAGTGCTAAGAGGAAGAGGCCACTTCTCTTCCTTTGGATCCACCACACAATCGAGAAACAATACTTATTAATGTGTCCTTTAGTACTTCGTGATCACTTAGCATATTCTTGTCCTAAAGCAAACAAGCCTCATAAAGGAGGTGCATAAAGGCAAAGGTGAATCCAGTTTGTCCTTGAATCTAGGCTACAAGGGAGGAAATTAGGTCTGCAACTCACACCTGCAAACAAAAGGTTCCTCTTGAGAGAAGCCTCACAAGAACCAAGAAAATCAGAAGAACTAAATCACATAATGTAGCTTGGGGGAGGGATGAATCTAGTTGTATGAAGTTTCCTAAAACCATCTTTCCCTCACGAGAGATGGAGGAAGAGTGAGCTTACACTAGGGTTTTTGAAAAGAGGACCCTTTGTCATGATGGCAACACTAGGACCATAGGCATAGATCAAATTTCCATAGATTTCATTAGGGTTAGTTGCAAAAATGACAACAATGACAACTGGAGACCTCCACGGAAGAAACAACACAACTAATCAATTTCCCTTCACCAAGGAACCCAATGCATCAAGTGATGTTATGCTCAGACTCTTCAGCAAGAGTTTGGAGGTTGCAAGATTGTTCTCAAATGGCATCGTAGGTTTTTCCATGTCTCATAGAGTCATTTCCACAACGTAATATTTTTTAATTTGTTATATAGTGCAATTTATACACTTTAGCTTTCAACATAAATAATTCTTTTAAGTGAAGGAAAGATTTGTATTTTCATGCCACATAATATTTCAATGGTTAGAGTGAATATATAACAATTTTCCAACCTATACAAGTTTCAACTCTAGAAAAGCCTTAATCATATGCTTTTGTTAGAGTGAATGTATGGCAATTTTCTAACTCTAGAAGTTTCAACTTTAGAAAAATTATAATCATATGATTTTATAAAGCCGTTGAAAGTGGTCATTAGCAAGAATTCAGTACACCAAATTTAGCTAAGTTTATTATTTTCAAGACTATTTTGTTCATGTATGGTTTAAATCATGCATATTAGTATTGAAAGGAAAAATATCATGCATATTGGTAATAATTTATTAGCAATTAGATTCATTTAACTTCAAATTTATCAAAAGAAAGATAAAATCTATCAAAGTGAAAATATGTCCTCAAATTCAACACTTTAAAATAAATTTATACTTGAAGGGTTTTGATCTCTCATTATAAATTATGAGCTAAGATAGATTTAGCCTAATTATATTGAATTAATTTATTTATTGTAACGTTTGCTATTATTATTTATTTGCAATTTAATTCTCTTTATTATCATATACCACTTATAAAAAAATGTTTTATTGAATTGATTTATGTCAATATGTTATATCAATTGTAAACATGGATGCTATACATAAAAAAACAATTAGTATATCAATAAAATACTTTTGTCATTAATCTATCTATTTTTCTTTCTTTCTTTCAATAGGAAAATTATCATAACTCATTTGTCAAATTAGTAGTGAAGACAACAATGCATGGCTTCTATCCATGAATGCAAACCAACTCATCATTTTTATTCACATAAAATCACGCCACATGGAATTACCTGCTAGTAGTATGTAAGGGGATAGGCTTTCACTCTTGCCACAAGCCTCTAGGTCTTGGGTCATTAACATGTTTCCTTAGATTCGAAAAAAATAAGCTCTTAGCCAAGGAAAAACAATTTTAAGACATGCTCCAAGCCCAATTTTCATTATCAATTTATTAAACAATAACTTGTAATTATAAACCATATTCTTCAATTTCTTACTAATTCGCTCAAATTCTATTAAAAAATTATTTAATATTATTGTTAATATACCATTATAAATGTTTATGTTTGTTCTTCGTGAGTTTTTGTAGAATGAGTTCTTCCATAAATTCATTTGCTGGACTATTTTTATACTTATATTAATTGCTTCTAAATTTTTTTAATGAGTTCTTTGATAATTTCACTTATTGATTATTTTTGTATTCTATTTTATGAAGAACGATTTTTGCAGTTTAATCATATGAATCTCAGTGGCAATTGTGACCATTAATTGGTTTCTTTCGTTCATCATTTTGTGATGAGAAAATATGACTAAAAAAAATCCTATAAAGAAATAAATCATAATTTTGGTTTTTGATGTTATGAGGTTTTCTCACTCTTAAAACAATTTGGGTAGGGTATATTTTATTTATTTAATATTTTTTAATTTTTTAAAGTGTTATATATCAATTTTATTTAATTATTAAAGGATTTATGTATTTTATCATAATATAATATAAAAAGATTTTTTATTGGTTTAAACTTTGATTTTTTAAATTATTAAAAATTGATATATTTTTGTTGGGAAGTTAACATTTTATTTATTAATAAAACAAATATAAGTTTCATAGTCTTGGTTTCCCTTATAATCAAAATGAAAATTAAAAACTAAAAAATTTTGGATTCATAGATAGATGCTTTCTAGCCATCTATATTAACAAAATTGTTAAACATGATATGCAAATAAAAAACTAAAACATTAGTAATGGAACATGAGGCTTAGATGAGTTTGAAGGCTCCACCTCAATTGGCTCTTTGTCACATTAAAAGGAGATTCCTAACTTTGGTGGCCAAATTTTTCTCAATGGAACAATTGTCATGCTCCTTCCCACTTCGCACATCCCGTCACACCTCATATATCAAGGCTTTGTCTTGTTGCACTAAATTTACACATTTTCATTTTAGAGTTGATGTTGAAAGAGACTCCCATGGATAATTGAGAAGCGTTGTGTTTTATTACAGCCTTCATTAGATAAGAGATATGCCAATTTATTTCCCATTCATTGTATGTTCAAGGTAACGATCACTCGGATTGAAGGGAGGATATTTTCTACCCTTTCCAAGCCACTCTCCAAGCACCAACTCATCGAGACTTTATTGTGGGTAGTTTCGTGTAAAAATAATTTAACCATAAAAAGTGACTAACCAAGAGTCCCCTTCCACAATTAATTTAGTATAGTGCATTCTTTGGGCCACCTATAATACAAATTATAAAGTTTTGAGATCCACAACATTATTAATATTGATACCCATGGGATAGGAAAACGTATGAGTCATCTCTCATGATTTGGCTCAGAAAACCCCTCCAAAACCTGTAATTCCAAGATTACTATCGAGACCCATCAAAGTTGAGTTTTATGAAATTTAGGGGAGGGGGCTCGTAATAAATAAGGATAGAGGGAGAATTTTGAGTGGGATGGTTCTAGATCTATACAGGACTGTGAGTGAGATCTCACACTTAGAGGATAGTGTTTTGTTGGTCACTGGACTAACAACCATTTTCTAACCACACTTGGGAGAGCACTATCTACCTAATATTTCATTGGATTCTTTCCCAGATGATATAGAAAGATGATGAAATGTTGTGAAGATCCTCCTATTTATTTATTTCCATAGTTCCCAAAGTGTAAATGTCATGTACCTTCTTAAATTAATTTGGAACAAGATTAATTATTTCATTTTGGGGCCAATTTTGGAGATAGTGGGGCCCATTTGATTTTATTAGGAGATTAGACTTAGGAGAACTTGTTTTCTTGTGGTTAAGTTCCACGTGGGGACCACCCACACTATGGAAATACGAACTCCCTAGTTCGAATTGCATGGAGAGGAAAAGTCGATGGTTAAGTGAGGACCCATGATGGAGGGAAAAGTGCTCCACAAAATCTATACAAGGAAGGAAACTCTCCTCATTTCATCATCTTTTGGCATATTGGTTTCTCTTTGGTTGCTCGAGATGCTTAGCCAAGTCACTTGTTGTTCAACGAGAGTTCTTCAAGCAAAGAGCTCATCGTTTAATCAGGTGACTTCGAGTGCCACCCTAGGAAGGTTTTCCTTCATTATTTTGGTGGAGGATTTCATTGTGGTTTCCAACAATTGCATTCATCTCCAGGTGGTGCTTATTATTAGAGGACGTAGTGAAGAGGAGTCTGAGTTTTCTTGTGGTGTCTTGCAGTGGAGTTTGGTTGGGAGATTTTCCAAAGAGGAGGCATAGGAGGTTTGTTGTCATTTTGGAGATTTTGGGAGTTGGAGGAGAGTGCTTCTTGGTAGTGTGACTTTCTCACTTCCTGGGCCAATGTAGAGGCAATAATTGGTGCACACGTGGGAGGTAGAGCATCAGTCTATAAGGTTGAACTTTTGTCAGGGGAGATAGAGGAAGAATTTATGGAGGAGATTTCTATTTTTCCAGAACTTGGGAGGAGGTTTTTTCTTCTATTTCTTGCAGGTCATATCCTTGAGCGATTTGGAGGGCGTAGGGCATATTGGAGGATGAATTTGGGAGGTTGGATTCACACCAAACCCTTTTTGGGTTTTGTCCAAGGAGCTTGGGGCTGATTTTGTAGCATTTTCTGAGTAGTAGAAGTAGAGTTTCTTGCAGTTCCTTTCTCGCCATTACTGTAGTTTTCTAGGCATCGTAGAGCATTAGAGGAGCAGTCATTTTCCAGTACTTGATATCATTGTCACATCACCTAGGTTTTGTCACACTTGCCATTGAGGCAAGCCCAAGTGCATTCCTCCATACTATTGTACTTGCTCCATTTTTTAATAAAATGGCTCAGCTGGTTCTACTTTTGGAATTTTTATGAGAATTTACTGATTGTTGAAATCTTTTGTGTATAAATAGTTTTTTTCTTTGCATATCATTGTTTCTTTAAGTTTGGAACATTACAGTGGTATAAGAGCTCAGGTTTTCGCTCAGCTGTGGGGGAACTTTTCTATGAGTGAGGAGGACTGACAAAATATTACTTACAGGAGGCAGAGGTACCAGAGAAGGGAAAGGGAGTTGGAGATTATTCCAGACATAGAGGATTGTGGGAAGGTTGTGGGAATAGAAGATATGGGTGAGCCCAAGAGTAGGGAAGAAATGGCCTTCAACAGTCTCTTGAATTCCTTGAGTGATTTGGAAAAAGGGCAGAAGGAGATGTTGGATGAGATCAAGATGTAGAATCATGAGCAAAGCACTCACCAGGAGTTTATATTTGGAGAGACTTCGGGGGCCTATCAACAAATCGATCACATTTCATCTATTGCACAGAGACCATCCTCGAGTGAGCTAACTCAAGCTACTTTACCTTCTTTTATACCTTTGGCATAGGGTGAAACAAGTGGAGGAGAGGATCCATCGTTGATGGGAGAGAATTTTAGGGAGTAGAATTCCATGGGTGTAGATTTTAGAGAGGCTTTATCTTTTAGAGATTATTGCTAGCTCAAATAGAATGAGAAGGGGAAGGTCTATGGAATCCATTGTATGTAGAACTATGAGTTTCACTACACCATTCAGAAGATGTATTTTCCCACCTATGATGGAACTACCAAGTGCACAGCACATGCTTGGGTGGAGAAGTTGGACACGTACTTCGAGCTCAACAGGATGACAGAGGTAGAAGCCATTAAGATGACCACATTGCATTTGGAGGGGGAGGCACATGATTGGTGGTTTTTAAGGCTTGTCCATACTCGGGCCTATCAACAACTCAATCATTAGATCAAGATACAGAACCAGGAGTAGAGCACTCATCGGGAGTTTATATTTGGAGAGACTTTAGGGGCCTATCAACAACTCAATCACCTTTCATCTACTGTGCAATGACCATCCTCTAGTGAGCCAAATCGAGCTACTTTACCTTATTTTATACCTACAGGGTGAAATGAGTGGAGGAGAGGATCCATCATTGATGGGAGAGAATTTCAGGGAGTAGAAGTCCATGGGTGCAGATTTCAGAGAGGTTCTATCTTTCATAAATTATTGCTAGCTCAAACAGAATGAGAAGGGGAAGGTCTATGGAATCCATGGTATGCAGAACTATGAATTGCACTGCACCATTGGGAAGATGTATTTTCCTACCTATGATGGCACTACCAATTGTACAGCAAGTTCTTGGGTGGAGAAGTTGGACACATACTTCGAGCTCAACTGGATGATAGAGGTAGAAGCCATTAAGATGACCACATTGCATTTGGAGGGAGAGGCACACGATTGGTTGTTTCAAGGCTTTTCAACTCTAGGGCATGCTTGTGTGACCTCCTATGAGGACTTCACAGAGAGAGTAGTGGAGCATTTTGATCGAAGGGATCCAGAGGCTCACTTCAAGGATTTGACTCAGCTTAGGAAGACAGGACATTTGGAGCATTATATTTCAGATTTCTTGAGGGTGTCATTCATGGTTCCTTATTTTTCAGATGCTAGGAGAGTATACACATTTATGGAGGGGTTGAAAGAGACACTGTGGGAACTGGTGAAGTCACGCAAACCATCTACTCTTCTGGAGGCAGTGACTTGTACATGAGATTTGTAGGGGGCCATCCCCAAGACTCGGGCACCATCTCCTCTACACTCCCTACCCACAGAAGGGAAGTGATATTAGAGTAGCCACAGCGTAGAGAGGAGCCCAAGGATGGGGACATTTGGATGATGAGACCAGGAGGGACCTAAGGAGGAAGAATTTATGTTTTACATGTTGAGAGCCATAGGCACTAGGTCATTGATGCACAATAGGTAAGGCTTATTATATCGAGGTATTATTAGATAGCGATCAAGAGGACAAGGTAGAGTTGGAGCTTGGTGGAGGAGACAACAAGGATCTAGCAGGGAGGGGACCACCACCACCACCACCACAGGGAGGAGCATCTTTTGCACTAGCCAAGGGAGTCCTATCTTCTTTGTGCGGGATTCACAAACTTTTGACCATGAGGATCAAAGGTACGGTGTAGGGGTAGTTGGTCTCGTTTTTAGTAGACAGTGGAGCCACCCACAATTTTATTGATGCTCAGATGGTCCAAAGGAGTGGCATCACCATTGAATATTTTGAGGGGTTTTCATTCCTAATACCAGGAGATGGGACTATGTAGTGCACTCGATATGTTCTCACTCTGAGAGTGACTATGGGGAACTATTCAATGATAGATCACTTTTTCGTGGTGGATGTAACAGACACCAATGTGGTGTTGGGTTTCCAATGGTTGTATTCCCTTGACTGAGTTACCACCGATTGGAAGCAGCTTGTGATGGATTTTATTGAGTCGGATTGCAAGTTGGTGGTTCTTCGAGGCATGCATTCATACACCCCTCAAACATTTTCAGCCCACAGGATGAAGGTAGATTTGAGGCATGGAGACATAGCATGGGAAGTAAAGCTAAAGATTTCAGAGGCTGGGGGGAAGGCCAAGACACCACATCCAGACATACAAGAATTACTGCATAGATATCCGGTAGTCTTTATAGATATACCATAGGGACAACCACTTGAAAGGGGGTTCAAGCACACTATAGAGCTAGAGAATGGTGTGTAGGAAGTCATTACGACACCCTATAGGCATCCCAAAGCCTATAAGGATGATATTGAGAGGGCAATCAAGGAGCTAATGGAATTGGGCCACATTAGACCAAGTTCTAGTCCATTTGCTTCTTCAATTATGCTGGTGAAGAAGAAGGATGGGACTCTCTGCATGTAGATTGACTACAGGGCCCTCAATAAGAAGATGCTAAAGAACATATATTCCATTCCACGTATTGTTGAGTTGATGGATGAACTTAGAGGATCAAATTACTTCTCTAACATATATTTGCAATCAGGGTATCATCAGATTCAGGTGAGGGAGCAGGACATGCCAAAGACAACTTTCAGATGTCATTATGGACATTTCAAGTTCCTGATCATGCCTTTTGGGTTGACCAATGCACCCACTACTTTCCATTTGTGCATGAACCATGTGTTTAGAGGTTAGCTAAGGAGGTTTGTACTAGTATTCTTTGATGACATCTTGATGTACAATAGGAAATGGGAGGAACTCCTACAACACCTAGAGATAGTCTTGCATATATTGGAGGAACAGTAATTATATGCCAAGATGTCCAAGTACGAGTTTGGGCTGTCATATATTCTTTACTTGGGGCACATAATAGGCACAGATGGGGTCAAGGTGAACGAGGAGAAGATTTTGGCCATTCAAGATTGGCTAGAGCCTCGAGATGTGATAGTGCTGAGGGGATTTTTGGGCATTTGTACCTATTATTGGAAGTTCGTGAAGGGCTTCTCACAATTGGAAGCACCCCTTACCGATCTGACTAAGAAGTGGGATCTTGCATGGACAGAGGGAGATCAAGCAACCATTGAACCCCTCAAGGAGGTGATGCGTTGTTTCTCAGTATTGACACTTCCAAATTTTACACAACCTTTCACATTGGAGTGTGATGCATCGAGTGTGGGGATTAGGGTAGTCTTGTCCCAAGAAGGGCACCCCATTACTTTTGAGAGTTGGAAGCTCCTACCACATGAGATTTCATATTCCATATATGACAAGGAGATGTTGGCCATAATGCATGTGTTGGCCAAGTTTAGATAGTACTTGGTGGGGAACTGATTTCGAGTGAAGACAGATCACAGAAGTCTTCGCCACTTCATTTGGCAGCAGGCCTCAATGACAGGTAGCAGAGGTAGGTCAGCAAGGTGAAGGCCTACAATTTTGATATTGATTATGTATGGGGGAAGCACAACATGGTGGTGAGTGCACTATCCAAGAGACCAACAGGACTTTCACTCATGAGAATTTTCCATGATTGGAAGGCTCAGTTATTAGTAGAGTACTCCAAGTATCATCGAGCATGCAAGATATTAGAGGGAATCTATGAAAAGGAGCACTACAGGGTAATGAATGAGGTTATTTATTACAAAGGGTGCATATTTCTAGTTTCGGGATACTAGTTAAGGGAGTGTGTCCTTCGAGAAACTCATGATTCTCCTTTCTCTGGGTACCATGGGTTCAAGAAGACTTGGAAGGACCTCAAAGGAGATGTGTTGAGGCATGTGCAAGAGTGTGAATATTTCCAGGGGAACAAAGGAGAGTTGACCCATCTAGCAAGGTTGTTGCAACCTCTTCCCGTCCTTGAGGGGAAATGGGAGAGTATCTTTATGGATTTCATCACCAAAATTCCCTTGGTGCAAGGCAAGGATTGTATTTTTGTGGTGATCGAATGGTTGACCAAGTTTGCACACTTATTTGCCATACGATCACGATATTTAGCCTCACGGATGGCACAGTTGTTCTTTAGGGAGGTATTTCGTCTACACAGACTCCCTAAGACTATAGTTAGTGACCGAGATAGCCAATTCATGGGAGGATTTTGGTAGGAGGTTTTTAGGCTAGTTGGCACTGACATCACCCCAAGCACCAACTATCATCCATAGGCCAATGACCAGACATAAAGGTGAACCAATGGTTAGAGGTTTATATCAGGAAATATGTGATGGGGCAGTAGAGGGCTTGGATTTGATGGTTGCATCTGGGAGAGTATTGTTTCAACACCATGCATCACATGTCCATTGTTATGACTCATTTTCGTGCTTTATATGGTTATGAGGCTTTGTCTTTTGTTGACATTGCTTTTGGAAATAGCAGGACCCCATAGGCCAAGGATTTAATATTAGAGAGGCAAGATATCCTCAAGGCTCTTAAGGATAACTTGCAGACAACTCAGAACTAGAAGAATATGTATACTAATAGGCATCGAGTAGAGAGGAATTTTGAGGAGGGGGACCTGGTCTACCTTCTATTGCAGCCTTACCGATAGTCCACACTAAATAAAAAGGGGCCTGAGAAGCTACAACTGAGATTCTTTGTGCCTTATAGGGTGATCAGGATGGTTGGAGAGGTGGCTTACAAGTTAGAGCTACCACCAGGGAGTAGGATCCATAACATTTTTCATGTGTCATGCCTCAAGAGGGTGTTGGGGAAACAGGTTACAACAACTATGGAGTTAGCTTCGCTTGATGATGACGGGCACCTGATTTTAGAGTCGAAGGTCATCTTAGAGACTAGGGAGAGGAAGCCCAGGAGCAGGTTCATCAAAGAGTACTTGGTGCATTAGAAGATCATACCAAATGAGGATGCTACTTGGGAAGGGGAACACATACTTGAGTATCCAACATTGAAGTTTCTTAGGGACAAGAAACATTTGGGAGGGGAGGATTGTCATGCCCCTTCCTAAATTAATTTGGTACAAGATTAATTATTTCATTTTGGCGCCAATTTTGGAGATAGTCGGGCCCATTTGATTTTATTAGGAGATTAGACTTTGGAGAAGTTATTTTGTTGTCGTTAAGTTCCACATGGGGGCAACCCACACAGGGAAATATGCACTCCCTAGTTTGAATTGCATGGAGGGGAAAATTCGATGGTTAAGTGAGGGCCCATGATGAAGGGAAAAGTGCTCCAAAAAATCTATATAAGGAAGGAAAATCTCCTCATTTCATCATCTTTTATCATATCAATTTCTCTTTGGTTTTTTGAGCTACCTAGTTGAGTTACTTGTTGTTCAGTAAGAGTTATTCAAGCAAAGAGCTCACCCTTTCTTTGAGGGACTTCAAGTGCCACCCTAGGAAGTTTTTTCTTCATTATTCCGGAGGAGGATTTCATTGTGGCTTCCAACAGTTGCATTCATCTCCAAGTGGTGCATATTACTAGAGGACGTGGTGAAGAGGAGGCCAAGTTTGCTTGTGGTGTCTTGCAGTGGAGTTTGGTTGGGAGATTGTCCGGAGAGGAGGCATAGGAGGTTTTTTGTCATTTTGGAGCGTTTGGGAGCTGGAGGAGAGTGCTTCTTGGCAATGTGACTTTTGCACTTCCTAGGCTAGCGCAAAGGTAGAAATTGGTGCACACGTGGGAGGTAGAGCATCATTCTTTAATGTTGAACTTTACTGGGGGAGCTAAGGGAGGCACTTGTGGAGGAGATTATTACATTTCTGGAACTTGAGAGGAGGTTTTTGTTTGTATTATGTTTTACCTCTATAGACAATTCTAGGTTAAGGAATTATGCAAGAGCATCTAAAATATTTTGTTTTAATTTGGATTTTTGGATGACCAATGCTTTAAATTGTTAAACAGGTGCAGACTCTTAATTATTTATGATATAATAAAAGGGTTGACTCTTCTCCTTTAACAAAATTTAGCTTTGAAAAGATGTGTAAGGTTGAACTTAAGAATATATATGATTCGTTAAATCTTCAAACAAAGTGTTTATGTAGTCATATATAGTTGATGTGTGTAAAATGCTTTTACAACCAAACAAAATATATTTAAAGCTCAAGGGAAGTGACAATTAAAAGATGTAGAGGAATTAATTAAAACAGAAAGTTCCAATTAACTAATCTCTATAATTGATTATATCTTCATAGGGGTTTCAGATAGATTGACATTCAATCTTATCTTACCCAAATTTCCCATTAATTTCTGACATATTTAGAATTAAACAAAATGAAAAAAAAAAAGAAGTAAAAGTAGAATAACTCACAAGAACACAAGTTGTTTCAAGATGAATCCAAAATCCTTCTATTAATATCAAAAAAACTTTAGAGGACTACAATTCTTCTTACTAGTTTATCACAAGGGTTCAACCCTTCATACTTCGAGTTATAAAGTATTTATACAACTTTCTTCAAGATATCTTGATTTAAAAAATCAAGATCTATTTACAAAATATCTTTGAAACTAATTAAAAAAATAGAACTATAAAATAGGAAACTTGAACTACTTGGACATTTTGTACAGAATTTGAGGCTTCTAGTGATGATCATGGTTGTAAAAGTTGCTATTATGTTGCCTTTCCTAATCATCTTTTCTTTTTCTCCTATAAACCTACATTGTGTTGCTGAAAATTTGTTGCCTACCGTTGGAAACCTGTTGTTTGTATCTTCTCCCATATTTCTTCATCAGGAATGGAATATTTTGATAATTTTCTGTAAGTCTCATCCACTTCAGTGTATTTCTAAAAGGCGGGTTTTACTATGAACAAATGTTTGATTTCATGTTGGATTAACAAATCAAAACTAAAACCTTCAATAAAATCCTTCCCTGTAATGGTTCCCTTGATCTTGGCAAATCTTGATTTGTCCATAGCTATAGAATGTAGTCTATGCTAGTATTCTTCAAGGGGAACTAGTATGTCTCCCATTCCTCTCAAACCTGGAAGTCCTTTCTGATGAAGAACGTTAAACTTTTTATGAAACTTCTAGATTCTAGCTTCTAAATTATGACACTTATTTTCTAATTGCAACATTAAATTTCTTTTGGTAAGTATCCTTTTGACTTCCAGAATAGTTTTAGTTTTGTCTTCAATGTCGCAGTCTTCCAACTCTTCCCTTGTTTTTGAATTCAAAATTCGGATCAATGTTGTTGCATCTCCTAGTTTATGACCCAAATCTTTCTTTACTTCTGTTATTATCTCCTTTGACTTCTCCAATAATTCTTCCTGCTCAAAAATGATTTCACTTGAAGGCCATAAGTTAGTTATGGATTTATTTATATCCAGCCAGATATTATCTTTGGCTTGTGCAATAGTTTGAGCAATAGAAGTCTCATTTTCAAGGGTCTATATTCTCTGAGTTAGCCTATGGCTTTTCTGAATCTCTGCCAAGTAAGCATTATCAGTTTTGATTTTCTGCTCCTGAAGATTGCTGAGTTGAGATTTTAGCTTTTCAATTTCTTGACCCTTTAAGGATAAATCTCCCATAGCTTTAGCTAGATTAGTTGTTGAATGTGGATTGTGTTTCCACTGTTATGGATTCTATAATATAAGTCCTTGTTGTTGAAGTACCTGCAATAGAAGTTGTTGTTATAGGAATAGTTGTTGCTACATCGACATGGTGTTCTTTTTCCTTTAATAATTTTTGTAATTCAGTCTCCATCTTTTGTATTTGCAAATTGTGTTTAACAATAATCTTAAACATGATTTATTCTCTTTCTCCAATTCACCAACTTCTTTGGTTTGTGGATCATCTATGGTAGGGAGTTTTATCTATTTTTTTAATGCTAGGATATCAAAAAAAATTCTCCTAATCATTTCCTCAACAACCTTCACACTATTGGGACCATATCCCAATTTAATCACAAGATCTTCGAAAGATTTTATCTTGGTATCCTTAGCCATAGATGATATTTTTTCAAACTTTAACGATGACTGATATTGTTTAATGAAACCTGCAACTTAGGTGTTACCATTGTTGAACTAGTCAAAGTGGAGTATGTCATTTCTCCATCTTGCTTGTGTAATTCAATGGTCAATAGGATGAATATGTTTGGTATCAAAAGCAAACACAGATTTTTTATAATCTTCTGCAGTCTTATGGGAAGGAAATTTAGGCTCTAGGAGGGCCATCTAAAATTTTCATTTATTAGTATCTAGTGCAGAAAGAAACCTATGCGGAGAAGCTAAAGTCTTCTTCCAAAATTCGGAATAGGTGGTGGCTTTTAGTGCTTCATTTTTCTTTTTCATTTCCCTATATGTAGCAAATATACTTGGTTATTTTGCACTGTGAGTTAGCTCTATTGTCTAAGATCTTTCTAATGGGTCTTGAGAAATTGAGGATACACGAGAACCTGAGACGATATCCTCAATTCTTGGAAACGTTGTAGCATGGGGACCTGTTAGAACCAATGGAATATGTTCCTGCGAACTTTCTTCCTAAAATTGTTCTTCAAGAGGATTTGTTTTTTCTTCTTCTTAGACATTATGAAATTTGTCTCTAGAACTTCTGAAGACCTACTCCTCTGCTTCCTAGAATGTATTCTCCTGCCACTCTTCTTGATTCATGTACTGTTCAATTTCTGGTCTGGGAGTGTATGCCTAAGGAGTAGTTTTATGTTCTACCCTTAACTTAGAAATAATCCCCAAGGGATCATAAGACTAGGTAAAACTTAGTTTGAACTTCATTTGTTTCAAAAGAAGATCTGCCTCCTTTGTTTTTGTTTTGTTATTGCAAATGAATGGCCCAATCTGCTCTTTTAACTTGAACTGAGACTTCTTTTTAGCTGGCACAAAATGCAATTCATTCATGTTCATCCTCTGCCTGATATATTCTAATTCAAAAGTCCTAATTGGCACAAAATTAGGCAGTTTATATGGAGGAATATCACATCCATATACTCTGATATCTATGTATTTTTTATACAGGTACCAATCTCCAACATTTCTCTTCTCACTGAGGTGAAGAATTCTTTTGATTTTTGGTGAAATACTAGGAACAACATCATTATTGAGAAAGCATGCAACCATATATAGAAATTGATTTGTATAATCACTAAATGAAAATTCATTGGTGTTCTTCCTTACCAAGGAATTCCAATGAATTACATACTGACGATTACCCTATTCATATAACTTATGTAATGGAAACTAAAATTTATCTTCTTGATGAAAGAGGAACAAGTACACAAGAAATGATTGGTATTTAAAAGCTCCTTCAGTAGAAAACTTCAAGAATTGATCATGGATAGCTTCTGACAGAAATTCACTGTAATTGAAGATAATTGAGGGTTTTTCACCTACTGAAAACACTGATAGAAATCCTAGAATCATTTCATCAACCCACTGATCAGTTGGATAATCTAATAGACATGAAACCATTGAGACAACCTGTCTAGAAATCTTTGGAAACATTGAGGATGGGTATGGAGGATTTTTTCTTGGTAATTCTGCATTTTCAGGTAAAAATTTCTCGAAAATCTTAGATCTTTGAGGGAAAGTGAGTTTTTATAGATTTCCATGAGGGAATCTATAGAAAAAGGGTACAGAGGGGCTAAAGGTTTAACTTGAAGCTTTTGGCATATATACTCAGGGGATATTGTGAACAAAATATCATTGTCTTGAGCAATAATGGCTATTTAACTTGGAATGTACCTAAAATGACACCAGGCTACAAATTATGGAAAGGAATGAGTCTAAGGAAAAATGAATTGAGACAGGAAGGAGTCCCACATGCTTAATTAATCACTAGCATTAAAGAATTTATGTTTGGCCCAATTGTGAAATTCATAAAGATCGAAATCACGTTGGGTTTCAGAAATTTTGTACTCCTCATTAACTAAGGGTAATTTGTCTAAGTCTACAAGAGGGGGTAGCATTGGATTTTCTTCAACCAATTTAGACTTTTTGTTGGAATTTCTAAGTCTAACTGTTAGAAACCCTTCATGTACTTTTCTGATTTATTTTTGCCTACATGTTCTGATTAATTAACAAGTTATTTACCATGTAAATACCGAAAATAAATACAAGTACATGCTCAACACATTACATATCACCAACTAAAGGAAACAAAACAAGCACACCAGTGACACCATTGTTTTTGGACCAATGTCCCTGGAAAAACCCAATGTGGGAAAACCAGTGCAACTATCTGAGCATTTTAATTATTAAGCAGTTTCAAAATACAATTTGGATGCCAAAACTGGCTCACCCAACAAAGAATAATCTTAGCAGTAGTACCTCTCAGTCGGAGACAGATACTCTGGCTGAAACCCTAGATAAACACTCCGACAGCTCCTAGCTCCAATCTTCCCCATGAAAACCCCAGCATCAGCCTCTAGGGACTGTTTCATCCCTTTCTAAACCAACGTCTACCCAGCGTCACCCTTTCTGACCCTGCATCAGCCTCTGGAGGCACTGCGTCAGCCCTTAGAGCCTCTGTGTCACCCATGTTGGCTCTCTGAGGCACTACACAGCTCTTGGCTGCCTCTGCGTGAGCCCTGGCTGGCTCTACGTGAACCTCTGGATGGCTCTACATCCCTCTCTCCCAGCTTCTATGCTAATCCTCCTAGTACTATCTTTGCCTTTGTTCTTCTTATTCTCTACCCCTCAGCTACAACTCTGATCACTCTTTCGAATTCCTCAGCAAACCCTGCCCCAGAAAATCCAAATCTTGATCAACTTGGTGTGTTCTCCAAGTGACCCTCAAGCCTCGTCTTATACTTTTCTCGTTGAAAATTCAACGGCCGAGATTAAGTCCCCAATAAATGGCTAAGATTAACTATGGCTTGATCAATGACTTTTGGACCTTTCTAACACAGTTTTGTTGGAAATACTAGTGGGGGTGAATCAATATTTCTTTTCAATTGTTATTTTACCAATTAAAAACATTTATATTCAGAACACAAGATGAACAACAAGAATAAATTCTTTTATTAATATAATCTTTGTAATAAAATAGATACAATATATATATATGGTTCCAATCTATTGCCAAGCACCAACTTGGACTTTTGTGAGGCTCCAACCTATAGAGCACCAACTTTGTTTTTTCAAGTGATGAGCCCCAGAAATGGGTAACCATATGGGCTCATTTTTCCTCCTAACTTAGCTTAATCCACCATTCTCTTAATTTATTGCATGTTTTTTTATTATATTTATGCTTCTAGGATGAGATGGGTCGGTTATTATACCATGGAGTCTAATGTGTGTTTAATGCAGATTTTTGTTGAATTTTGGAGAAAAAGTCAAAGATTTAATGGAAAATTGGCAGCAAATATTCGAAGAAGACAAGGGAGAGGATTTATAGGAGGGTGTCCCCCTCATTTATGACTCCCCACTTTGAATTCTCCTTTAGGAAGCTCGGAGCACAAATATCCAAATCAATGCACTAGGAGGTAGCCGAGAAAGTGGAGGATAACTTCTATTTATCTCAAGTTTTGGGAGCCAAGCCTCCCTGATTTTAAGGAAGCTACTAGAAGCTTCAATCATATAAGTAGAGAGGCCTAGGGCCTCATTAGTAAGTTAGTCAAATTTTCGAACTTTTGTTGCAGCTTTGCTCTACTCAACTTCGAGCTCACCTTTGTTGACAATTTCATGTAATCCTATTATTATTTTGATAATAAATATGAAGTCCTTTTCGAGCTAGCACTGAGTTACCACAGAGGCCTAAAGCTCTTGGGTTAGGGCCCAATCCAAGTATCCAAGCTCCTCTTGTTTTTCATTTCTATACTTTGTTTCAATTTATGAATTAGTTGCTCTTAGATGAATTTCTTTCTTGGTTAAGAATAGTTTTCTTTTGGTGATTTAGAAGGTTGTTTTGATTTCAGTTTTATGTAGCAGGTTGAACAGTGATAAGAAAAGATACAAAAAGTTCATCAACATAGCCTTGATCTCCTTTCCTCCCTTTGGTACCATGAACTGAGGCCAAGACCCTCTTGCTACCACAAAAACACAGATTTTCCTTCTCCATAGGATTTCTAGTGTTGTAGTTTGTTAGAAGGTTAATGCTTTGTTGTAGATCTCTTTCACTATGCTTATTTCTGTCTTTGCATAAATGTCCTTCCATGCTTTCTTTCCATGTATCATTTTTCACCATTTACTTTCCTAGATCAAAGTTTAGATTAGCTTGATGAAAATTTTGTTTTGTTTATGTATCTAGTTTCTTTGCTTGCTTAATTTCATTGTTTGATTTTCAGTTCTCTTGCAACAAAACTCTTCTCACAATAATTCAACCAATCATCCATCACCATCTCTCTTTGATCTATGTTCGACAGGTCATCCAAAATACCTTACAAATCTGCCTTAGTTTTCTACACTTTTCTCATAAACTTTCCTCTCTTTCCTTGAACAAATCCGACCATATTTCTCTCTCCTAATCATTCTTGATGGACCCTAGACACCTTACCACATCATTCTAGCCTTCAGCTACCCTTTCCACTTGCTTTCCTACCTTCAAAACCTCCAAAACTGCTCTCGGCATCCTCTTGTAAACCTCCTGTAGACCTATTGTAGATCCCCTGCAGCCTCCTGTAGATTTCCTGTAAGTGTCTTTTTAAAGTCCAACTGCAAGAAAAGCCTCTATAAGGCCACCTGAGACCTCCTAGGACCCATCCACACCTTCCTACACCTCCGCAAATTCCAAAGTCATCCTCCATCACCACCTAATCGCTGCCACACACAAACAAATAAATTACATGCAAGAAAATTTCACGTAAACATACATAAAAATCCAAAAAGATGTTTTTTGCTCATTTGCTTCTAGAAATAGCTTGAGTAGATTTTGTTTACTTCCTGAGTAGATAATGACATTCATTTCATGGTCTTTCATCTCTCTTTCTGCAAAAGTAGGATTAGTTGGTTAAGTAGGGTTTGCTAGGTTTACTTTACATTTCAGTCTTCTTTTCCTTTCTGCAAGGAGAGTAGCCCCTGTAGAGTAATATTTCCTTTCTTTCATCACATATAGAGCTTCTTCTAAAATCCATAGAAGTTGGCTTCAGTTGCTAGTGATCTTGTGCCAGTTGACCAAGTGACAGCCTGCAGTAAGAACTAGTACTTGTGCATACAACACCGTCGCTTCTGAGTTTGTTACAAACTACCGGGTTGATAAAATTAAAGTAGGAAGCCCAGGAGTTGCAGCATTATTGCTACAATATTAGTGCTCACCATCAAGGCACCAACCTTGGACATAGGAGCACCAACTCCCAGGACACCAATCCTTCCAGCTCTAAGGCACCAACCTCAAGGACACCAATCCTTCCACTTCTGAGGCACCAACCCCAAGGACACCAATCCTTCCACTTCTAAGGCTCCAACCCCAAGGACTCCGACCCAATCTTGTCAAGGCATGTTTGATAGTGATTCTCTGCTCCCAAAACTCTTCTTTACTGAATTATGTATGTTTACAGCTTCATTGTATTCTCCATGCTACAACATCAATGGCAACCAGTCTTCATATGAAGAAGTCTTTACAACACTTCATATTGTCCACACAGAGTCTACAAAAATAATCTCATGATGATATCAAATAGCCATCATGATCTTTGATAATGTCTCCACACAGCTTTACTAAGCCTACTATTAGTTGTACTAAGCTTTGCATGAGAACTAACTCTCTGCTTCAAGCCTCTTTTCTACCAATCATAGTAAATGTGTGACTGCTTCTCACTATTATCTTACTTTCAAAAAACAAAATCACATATGCTTCAATGCTAGTGTTGGCTACTGCTTCCTTCAAATGATGTCAGATAAAACTTTATTTATTATATCACAAAATTGTTCTTCAGAATGCATTATGTATCTGATTAATTCATCACAGGTCTGAGTCTTTCACAGGGTAACACGACCAACAAAGTTGCTCGTCCTTCTACTACCTCCTGTTTGACTAGACCTTCATCTTCCTACTGTCTTACTGGAACCTTGGCCTCTTTCTATCCTGCTGGACCGTCGGCTTCCTTCTTGCTTCCAGTTCACCAACAACCACTCATAAAGGAAATTCTTAGTTTGCTTATACTGATATGCCTGACCTTTGGCTTCCCTTTCTCTCACTTGAACTTCTACTTCCTTTGTGCTCACTCGACCTTTTGAATTCCTCACCCCGGTCGCTTTATCTTCCTCAATGCTCATCCATCTACACTCACTTGATTCTTTGGCTTCCCAGTCCATGGCTTCCTCTATCTATTCGAGTGTTCCAATACTCACAGGACATGTAAATTTAGAAGAGAGGTCAAATTACAAAGAAATGTTACATATTAAAAAATATCAGAGAGGCCCCTTTTTTCTTTAATATTTATACAATAGACTCAATCATTATTTATGGAGGATTTCATTGGAGAGGCATGTATGAATAGGGAGGTCCCATATGCCACGTCACTATCTCGATCACAATTAGTGGTTTGGCAGCGACAACCATTATGATTTGCGTGACTTCTCTGATACGCGAACGCGATATTACATAAAGGTATACTTTATGGAGCTATTGGGTCTGTATTCATAAATCGTCGGGTCCACACATCAAATACATCTTCACAGCACTTTCCGATCTTCGATCTCCGATCAACCCTTAACCTTTGCGATTAGAAATTAAATTGCAACCATTGATCTAGCACTTGATCCAACGGTTGTTGCTTAGCCTAATCACCAACCAGTCCGCTCAATCTCCACCATTGATCTCCTTCCATCAGATCAATGACTGATGCATTTTCCCGATCAATCAACTTGCACAACACTTTGTGACCACTGATCTGGATCCACTTGATCTGACGATCCAAAACGATTTCGGGTGAGACACAAGCATGGCGAATACTCACTCGATAAAGCAGTGTTTCTCTCTCCTCGGCTGCTACGTATCGAACAGTTAATGGAATCGGGTGACTACCCTTCAATACAGCTTATGGCTTTTTGTCCGTCTGAAATACAACTTATGGTTTTGATAAACCACCTCTTCGTTGATTATCTTCCATGTTCTTCCACCATGCGATGATCGTTTATCTATGAGATCCAACGGATCCTGGGCAATCTCCGTCTGTTTCCTCCTTAACTTAATCTCACTTGCTTTTGATGGACTCTGTGTTAAAACCATAGTTTTTGCCACACTCCATTTAACACATGACATTCATATATCGATTCATTCACTTAATATTGGATCACCATAGATCCATTTAGTGGGAATACAAAGAAATACCCAGTTAACTGTTGAACGTGGATACACAGAGTAACGAGAGTCCACACCAGGCACAAGTCTTGCCCTCTCGTCTCAATTACAACAATAAATTGACCTCTATCTCAAACCCCCCTCTAACACTCAACCTCTCGCTTCTCACTTAAAACATAATCATCTCAGCTCCCTTGACTTTCCACTCTTCTCTCATCTGATATGGCTCCTCTATTAACTCCTCTGATACTCTGCAGTTCTTCTTTGGCATATATTACATGCGATACTCCCGCTATGGCTCCTTCTCAATCTCCCACTCTTACACTAACTTGGCTTTCCCGTGGATTTCAACACCCCTCCAGTACCTCTTCTCTGTTTTGATACCTCTACTCTGATAGCTCCTATGACTTCCGATATTCTCTCCAATGGCTTGATTGTCTTGGTTTTCCTCTAGTTTCACCTCATGGCTTCTTGCTCCGGTTTCTTCATAGATCTTCTCTACTTCTTGTTGGCTTCATATTATCATTTAGTATCCTAGAATATTTCCATATTGACATACTCCTGTTGCTTCATGGATCTGCTCTACTTGGCTTCACATCATTGCTTACTGTCCAGAATATTGCCATATTGACATTAATGACAACCTAGGTCAACAATCTCCCCCTTTGTTATTGATGGAAATATTCTTCCTCTCCCCCTTTGAAATCAATGGCAAAGGAGTTCTTAGGGACTCCCCCTGTCGAACTGCTACTCTTCTTCATGAATAGTAGATCTTCATGGGTCCGTTATTCCCCCTGTCATAGTGCTCTTCTTTTTACTCAAGATAGAAGGATTGCTACAACTAGCACATTATCCCCTCTTCATGTCTCAGAACTACTTTATCATGGCTTCAACAATGCTTCAATTTTGTTAGATGTTGCCAATTGCCCTTGTTTCATACTTCATTCCCAGATGTATCTATTTGTTTGAAGGTTGCCTTTATTTATGTCCATAATTTACCTGTTCTCACATTCAATCCCTGGGTTGAGGCATAAACTTCTGTAATAATAGCAACATGGTTATTTGCCCTATTTCTCTAGTATTAGATGACATTCTCTGTTGTTCCAATTTCTACTTAGTGATCAAGTGGAAAACATCTTCAACACCAGTCCAAAGAATAGTTAAGAGATCAAGTTCTTCAATGGAGTGCTCCTGAGAAATGATCTTTATTAATGAATGATTGTTACAATATCTCAACAAGGATTTCATAAGGACCCTTTCACTAATAGCTTCTGCAATAATGATCAAGAATCACAGGCTCCCCCTAACTGTATGCATCTTCTCTTTTGGTAGAATCTTCCTATCAAATGCTCAAATTGTCGAAGATTAGGTCAACAACATGTGCGGCTGGTTGGAGAGTTCAAGGGACTTTCGGATTGTATTTGCTTCCTTCTCCATAATTGTGTAACTTTCTTCTTTTTTATGGTTCTAGCTTGTGTAAGAGCCCAAGTTAAGTTACAATCACGTGCCATATGACCAATGTTATGACACTTGAAGCATTCTACATTGTTTATGAATAAGAATTCATGATTTCTTCCTGCAAAATTGTTCCTTGGAGATTCTTGGGGACCATAATATCTATATTTATGATATGGTTGGAGACCATAACATCTATCTTTATGATATTCTTTACAATCTTTTGCCATGTGACCAAAGTTTGTACAATAATAACAATAACCAAGAAATAAACTTTGGTACCTGGGATATGGAGATTTCCTTGATGTACTTCTGAAGTCTTTCTGTCTTGAGATCCTTTGATGATAACCATTACTTCTAGCATCCTTGGCATTATCTACATTTCTTCTCGGAGCAGGATTTCTTCCATTGTTGCCTTGATTTTTGTCCTTGCCTTTGCTGGAACTGGGAGCATCACCATTTCTTTCTAGCTTCTTCACATCCCTTTTGTTTGAAGCATTATCATTCTTGTTTGAGGATTCACCTGCATACCCGAGACCTGATTTATCAAATGGACATCTTTGATGGCTGAGCATGTCATCCAAGGCTTGAGAGCTCTTCAAGGTTTTGTTCATCCCTTCAACCTTTTTCCTGAGGAAGACAATCTCTTCTTCCAATCTTTCACACTCATTATTCTTCTTAGCAAGTTGTTTCTCAGTTTCTTCCTTGATATGAGCAACTTCATTTGCTTCTATTTTAAGGGAGATGATATCTGACTTCATTTTGAATATTTCTTCATTTTCCTTTGCTAGATTGCTCTCCATTTTTTCCTTGATCCTTGTAGCTTTACATGTTTCAGCCTTGAGAAGTTTGATGTTAGATTTTAATTTGAAAATTTGTTCATCCTTTGCTTTTAGTTGACATATCATGGTGTTTCTCTCCCTTTCTGCTTCATCAACCTATTCTTTTATGATTGTCAATGCTTCCATTGTCTTCTTAGCTCCTTGTGCTAACTTTCTTGCTTCTTGTAGTTGATATTTGAGAGAGGAGACCTCTACCTTATTAACCAATCTCTTCTTCAAATTTGTTCTGTTGGGTTGTGTTATAGTCTTTCCACATAGTTAACATGGAGTTTGAGGGGTACCCGTAACCCCACTTTATGGGGTTCGGGGCAGTGCCCCGGAAAATTTTGGTTTTGGACCCTATGTTAGGTTGGGCGGACCCACCTATGGTTTTGTGCATGATTTTCGCACATGTTTTTTGGACGCGATGGTTTTCGGTCCATGGTATTGGATCGATGGTTTTTTCGTCCATGGTATTGGACGTGATGGTTTTTTGGTCCATGGTATTGGATGATTTGACATGTATAAATATGTATTGTAACATTGAAAGGAACATAATGAAAAATCAAGCTGGTAGTCTCGGTTTTGAGATCCATTGGGAAATCTTTGTGTATGTGTGTTTTATGTGTTATGCTCTCACATTTTTATTTTTCCTGTGATTTAGAATTCGTATGCAGGTAATTTCTGTATGGGGTTAAAACCTACATTTGGTATCAGAGTTGTTTTGGCTTCAAGGGGACGCCTTTGTTGCTGAGGGGTTTCGCTCGGGCCTATGGTAGACCCTGTTCAGTGCGAGATCCGCGAGATCAATTCTGGTGGTGAAAGAAGATGGAAAGCAGCAGAAAGATAGAGATTGAGAAATTCAATGGTCAGAGTTTTGAGTTGTGGAAACTCAAGATGGAGGATCTGTTGGTGGATAAAGATCAGTGGATCATGGTAGATCCGGGTACTAAACCAACGGAGTGACCGATGAAGAATGGAAGAAGCTGGATCGAAAGGCAAAGAGCACAATACGATTGTGTGTCTCAGATTCAGTATTGCTGAATGTATCAAGGGAAGCTACGGCAAAGGCTCTATGGGACAAGTTAGGGACTTTATACCAATCTAAGTCTCTGGTGAATAAACTGTTCCTGCGGAAAAAGCTGTATAACCTGAGGATGAAAGATGGAGACTCGGTGACAGAGCATCTGAATGCATTTAATACTGTGGTAAGTCAGTTATTATCTGTTGATATTAAAATTTCAGATGAAGATAAGTGCATCAGTTTGTTGTGTTCTCTACCAGACTCGTGGGATAGTCTGGTTATTGCAATAGGTAGCAATGCAACTACTTTACAGTTTGATGAAATAGTCTCAGCCTTGCTGACGGAGGAGATGAGACGGAAAAACATGGACAACCAAAATGGTGATGCCTTGTTGTACGAGGATGGTCCCAGAATAGAAACAAAAATAAGTCATCGAGTGGGAGATCTAAATCTAGAGGGAGATCTAAATCTCCAGGAAAACCTACAAAGGTGGTGTGCTGGAAATGCGGAAAGAAAGGGCACTTCAGAAGTGAGTGTAAATCTAAAGCTCCTGATAAAGGAAAGGGATCTGATGATGCTCCTTCTGCAGAGGTGAAAACCACCTCAGAT